>CAUYQU010032112.1:0-104357 GCA_963574635.1 Cheracebus regulus
GTAATTGGCACTGTGGCGACCCGCAACGCTAGCTAAATCAGCAGCGTTGAAATTCGTGGTGCTTTTCTGCCCGGGGGTCTCCAGTCTGACTTCCCTCTTCAGTCCCTTTTTCAATCAGCTGGATGGACTGCTCCGACTTCCAGAGCTCCAGACATCATCCAAAAGGAGACTCAGTCCTGTTTACTCCGCACCAAGAGCCGCCAAGCCAAGGCGCTGGCAAAAAAGCCGCGCCAGCCGAAAGGGTCGCGCTGGCGACCTGTGGGGCTCCTCCACTGGGAATGTCCTGGTCCGTGGGCAGCGAAAATGTATTGGTAAGTGTGGCATCCACTGGCTCTTTGTGCTTTTACTGGGAGCTGCAATCCTGAGCTGCTAGTGATTGGCCATCTTGGATCTCTCTCTCTATTCAAGTCTTCTTTTAAGTGGTTCACCTTATATCAAAAGTTGTATTCGCTTGTAGGTTCTATATCTTTTTTGTTACACACTTCACAAATCATTTTATGGCTTATATATTTTTTAAAATTATTATCATGGTTATTTTTGAAATGCTCTATTGCCCAGGCTGGAGTACAATGACGACACCATGGCTCCCTTCAGTCTCCACCTCTCGGACTCAGATGGTCCCTCCCACCTCAGCTTCCTGAATAATTAGGACCACAGGTCCACACCATTCTAGCTAATTTTTGCATTTTTTGTAGAGACAGGGTTTCACTATTTTTGCCAGGCTGGTCTCATACTCCTGGCCTCATGCAATACTCCTGCCTCAGCCTCCCAAAGTGCTGGGACTATGGGCCTAAGTCCCCATGCCTTGCCTTATTATTCATATTCTTAATGTGAGTAATTTACTTCCTTATCCTTACTATCTTTGTACCAGTAATACTTTGATTTGCATATATTAATAATGCCATCAGCTGTATTAATTCATTACTTTCCATGTGTTTCCATTTTCAGTCAAATCTCTTGAAATATGAGGTGTTCTCTGATATAATTTGCTAATACTTAGATTTTTTTCTGGGTTTCCATTCATTATATCATTCCATTTATTCTCTTTTCCAATGTTTCCAGTACAGTATTAAGTAACTGTCAGAATAGTTAGCAAAATTTAGAATGAGCTTCCCATATGGAGTTGTTGGGAGCAGTAGAGAGAAGCATTGAACTGAGGCTTCTGTTCAGCCTCACTCTGGGTCATGGATGCCACCACTAGTCCTTAATTTTTCTTATTTCTTTTGTCTTTGCTTTCTCTGAAGTCTTTGTTGTAAGACACAGAAACTGAAATTACTCAGGCCTCTTCTACCCTCCCTCCCTCCCTTCCTTCCTTCCTTTTCCTCCTTATTTCCTTCCCTCCCTCCTTCCTTCCTTCCCTTTCTCCTTCCTTCCCTTTCTCCCTCCTTCCTTCCTTTCCTTCCCTCCTTCCTTCCTTTCCCTTTCTTCCTTTCCTTTCTTCTATCCCTCCCTATTTTTTCTTTCTCTTTTCTTTTCTTTTTATTTCCTTCCTTCCTCCCTCTCTCCCTCTCTCTCCTTTCTTTGTTTCTTTCTCTCTTTCCTTCTTCTTTCCCCCTTACCCTTCCCTTCCCTTTCTTTTCTTTTCTTTTTTATAGAGGAAAGCAAACTTTATAAACCCTGAAATTCCTTGTCCCAAGTCAAGAGCTATGCACCTATAATGGTGAACTGTGGCTGATATTTTGCACATGTTCCTGCTTTGCCAACTTATTGCCGCCAGAAATTTCCATCCTGGATGCCCTCTTCTAGATTTCTGTTATTACTAACAGTTCTCATAAAAGTGTTCACTCCTTTTCTCAGACTATACTGTTTCAGAAAAACTGGAGACAAGCCACTCAGTAATTCATGAAAAATTCTGTTTGTGGATAACAATTTTCAAAGTATATGGAATGAACCTGTACCCTTTCTTCCATTCGTGTTCTGCTGCTTCTACTTATTTTTGTCCAGCGTATGGAATTTGGAGGAAGTTATCTGATTTTTTTATATGCAAGAAAATTTCCCTAGAGAACGATGTTTTTGCTTAGGAAAGATAGCTAGCGCTAAGAGAAGGCCTGCTGACCAGAAAACTGGTCAGAAAGCTGTAGTCATTGCCCAGATGAGTGACAATGGAACAGGGGTAAGGAAGGAGCTAAATATATTGCATTCCCTGGGCACCAGTGCTGGGCTTAGAGGCAGCAATATATATATATATACTTGGTTTATATATTACACACTAACCTACATCATACACTATACAAGATGCTATCACCATTATTTTTACACAAAAATCAGGTGAAGTAGTTAATACTATCTCCAATTTTAAAATGCTGTCCCGAATCCTCTAATGCTAAAAAATTAATTAATATCCTCATAGCTTCATAAATCTTATAGCAGTTTAAACCCATGTCTTCAGATAGAGAATAATCTATGACTTGAACTTTATTATTGGTGCCGTACTCTCTTCAGTTTATTATTTCGGCAGCCATCTTTTTAAAACATTAAACATTTTATTGCATCAGATTTTCTTTTGTTCCTGTTGGTTCTCTATGGACCTAAGCAAGGCATGAGCTCTTCGGTAATTTTGAAACTATATAACCAAGGCATGGTTTCCTAGCAACGGACATGCCTAAACGCTTCCTACCTTTGTTTCAAAATGTTTGCAGTGTACAAATGTTTCCTCTCACATTTTGGCTTCTTTTAGGTTTATCTTTCAGCATAATTTAATTTCAAAAAGTCAAGTATTATTCAGAATGTCCACAAATTTTAAGACTTAAGGTCATCAAATCTGTATGCGTATTTACAGGAAATGATGTACAACATGAATAGAAAATTCATATTCAGAAAGAAAATATCATTTGGTTGTGGTTGAGATGTGTATGAATATCCCGTGAGAAGAATCTCTAAACAGTACTAACAGCTGTTATTAGGAGTGACTGCTTCCGCGTGTGTGCAAACTCCAATGTTCCCTTTGCCTCTCAGTATAAAAGAGCGATGTCATAGCAGCGACCCTTCAGCAGCCAGGCAGAAAAAAAAGAATAAAAAGTGTACACATGTGGCTTCTTTTACATTCACCAAATGGCTGAGCAAAAAAAACAACTGACAGTAGGAAACAACCAAAGCAGAAAGTAGCTAGAAGCAGAAACGTTAGTCATGCAGACTCTAAAATGCAGTCACATCTTTGCTGATTACTAATTATGTGTATTTGAGGCTGGGACGGTGGCTCATACCTGTAATCCCAGCACTTTGAGAGGCCAAGGTGGGTGGATCATGAGGTCAGGAGTTTGAGACCAGCCTGGCCAACATGGAGAAACCCCATCTCTGCTAAAAATACAAAAATTAGCCAGGCGTGGTGCTACATGCCTGTAATCCCAGCTACCAGGGAGGCTGAGGCAGGAGAATTGCTTGAATCTGGGGGGCGGAGGTTGCAATGAGGTGAATTGCACCACCGCACTCCAGCCTGGGCAACAGAGCGAGACTACATCTCAAAAAAAAAAAAATTATGTGTATTTGAGAAAACTATGCAATCTTTCTCCACTTCAGTTTTCTTACTTGTAAAATGGTTACTAATTATTTTTTAAGGGTGCTCAGCATCCAAATCCTTTTTCAAGCTTGAAAAATTTCCTCACCATATGAATCTTGGTGGAAGATGGAGTCCCCTCCCTCAATGGAAGGTTAAAAGGCTTTGATGCTAGTGAGAGGCACCTGCTCCGTAATTATCTCTGGGTCTGGAACTGATGACATACAACAGAATTCCCTTCTTTGGACAGTATTGCTGGGCTCGGAGGCAATAATTCCCCAAAGCATCAGTGGCGCAAGTCACAGAAGCTAACGAGTGGCAGCAGTGATGGCCGCATTCTCACTGGACCAGTCCTCCAGTGTTACTGTAAGATGGAGGCATACACACGGTTCATTCCTGTGTGTGCATCCTCCAAGACTGGATCCTCGCTACCTAGGAACTCTTGTTAGCTGTCTACCATGATGTTCACACATTTGTTTTTTGCTTGTCAAGCAAAATCTGCTTTTAGGTGGTTACATCTAATGGTTCAACATTATTTATCATACAACACCATTGTGAACACTGAGTACATTAATGCAGGTTATGTAATTAGCACAGAAACTGGAATATGGCACATGCTCAATAAATACTACTGGCATTACTAATTAGATGCTATTGTTTTTTGGCTCCTTAAGAACTGTATTTCAGGAGATGAATGTGTATTAGACCACTTAAGACCCCGCTCTTCCAAAGGTTTATGATGGAAGAGAAAAGCCAAACCCTAAAAAATAAAAAATACGAAAGCAGTGAGAAAATGAACACTGGTGGCAGATGGAGGTTAATTCAAATCTGCCCTTTTCGCTTTATTGAGCAAAGGATTTTAATCTTTCTGAATTGGAGTTCGCCATCTGCTGTGTATAAATAATTTCTAAACTTTAAGGTTGTAGTGAGGGTGATAAAAATATACTCAAAACATTTAGCATATTGGCAGAGTTGCATAATGAGATTAATGTGTGGTAGCTATTGTTGTTACTATAATTTTGCTATACTTATTTCTCTCATTCAATTAAAGCAATACACACACACTTTGCATCAAACATTAGGATCTGTAAGAATTTCTCCCAGATATTAGTCTCTTCAAACACTTTCCATTCCCAAGTTTACAAAACTGGGAAGTTCACTATCATTAGATGCAACAGGATATTGCTTTTATAATATATGTGTTTTAAAATTATGTCAAACTCATGTAAACCCAAAATATCTGCAACACATCTCAATCAACTTAGAAAGTTTATTTTGCCAAGGTTAAGGACATAACCATGACACAGACTCAGGAGGTCCTGAGGACATGTGCCCAAGAGGGTCGGTATACAGCTTGCTTTTATATTTTTTAGGGAAACCTAATACATCAATTAATACATCTAAGATTTATATTTGGTTTCACCTAGAAAGACGGGACAACTCTAAGCCAGGGCTAAGGGTGGGGGGAGGTGAAGGAGGGCTTCCAGGTCACAGACAGATTTGAAAATGTTTTGATCGGCAATTGGTTGAAAGAGTGATTATCAGTAGAAAGGAATGCCTAGGTTAAGATACGGGGTTGTGGAGACAAAGTTTCATCATGCAGATGAAGCCTCCAGGTAGCAGCCTTCAGAGAAAATAGATTGTAAATATTCCTTAACAGACTTAAGCTAAGCCTGGAGGGTATGGTGAGGCAAGCCCAACTCTTTCTTCCATGGTAGCCTGAACGAGATTTTCCGGTTAACTCCAGAATGCCTTTAGTTGAGAGGAGGGGTCCATTCAGATGGTTGAGGAACCTTAGAATTTCATTTTGGGTTTACATTCTCCCCTTCTGGCCAAGATTTGCCAAAGGCAACATCAATGGCCACTACATTTTTATTTTGTCCCACAGTGTTGCTGGGGTGGCATAGCTGCCTGCCCCAGGTCTATTCTGTCTTTTGGCGGCCCATCCTGTCCTTTGGTGGCCAGATACGAATGGACATGGACAGGCATTCATTACCCCCTTAGTTTTCTTTTTTTAAGTAAAAAGGCAACAAAATCCAAAGGCAAGGAAACAAAACTGACTTATCTTTAACTTCTATGTGTTGAGCTACTATAATCTTGGTCTTAGTTACAGACTTATAGTAATTAGTTATACAAAACATAAGCATTCTTCTGATAATTAAAAAAATACATATATATCTGAACAACTCTTAACTGGGAGTATTATAGCCAGGAGGTTCTGTTATGATATATCTTTATACTCTCAGTAATTTCTTACTTTTAATTTCACAGGAAGTAGGACATTTTTTATGGTTGTGTCCCAATCCAGACCTCAACAGAGGGGTCTTGGATCTCACACAAGAAAGAATTCAGGGTGAGTCTGCATTGCAAAGCAAAAGCAAGTTTATTTAGAAAGTACAGTGGTGAAAGCACAGCTACTCCATAGACAGAGTAGAGCATTCCCAAAAGTAAAAGGAGAAACATGTCCACCCTATGTACAATGTTTGTATATATAGGACAAAAAAAGATCATGAGGAGATGTGCTCTGCTACAAGAGTTTGTGATAAAGGATTAATTTTCTTAATTACTATATTTTTGCAAGAATCATTATTATTATTATTATTATTGAGACAGAGTCTTGCTCTGTTGCCAAGCTGAAGTGCATGGCACGACCTCGGCTCACTACAATCTCTGTCTCTGAGTTCAAGCGATTCTCCTGCCTCAGCCTCCTGAGTAGCTGGGACTACAGGTGTGTGTCACCATGCCCAGTTAATTATTCTATTTTTAATAGAGACGGGTTTTTACCATGTTGGTCAGGCTAGTCTCAAACTCCTGACCTCATGATCCACCTGACTCAGCCTCCCAAAGTGCTGGGATTACAGGCATGAGTCACCACGCCCAGCCAATATTATTATCTTTAGAGGAAAATTAGGAGTGCCTTTGTTCTCAAGATATCGTGATATTAGGACAAACCCAAGTCTGGGTCCACTTAGTAAACATTATCAACCTGTTTCCTTAATCATAAACATCTAGTTAGTAGGAATACCTACCTTTCTGGGAATGCAGCCCAGCCAGTTCCATCCTCATTTTCCTAGCCATCAGGCAAGATGGAGTCACTCTGGTTGGATCGACTCTGATATATCTCCCCTCTCCCTTTACACAGGGACCCTTAATCCTAAGAATAGCAGAGGGATTAAGATCGATCTTCTGAATTTCCTTCAGGCTGAATAGAGGCAATAAAATTCCTACCTATTAGGATCTATTGCCTTCAGGGTAGGGAGAAGCTCAGTCAGAAAGTGTTGGTATGGTGAAGTTCATTTATAACTCTGAGTTCTGACAAGAGGTGATATCTGGAAGATTAATAAGTGTCCAACTTCAGAAAGCATTGAATGAGCTTGCCTTTCATTCCTATACAAAGAGTGCAACCACAGTATATTCCACAACGGCAAAGCAAAATAAGCGTATCAATCCAAGTAAACTAAACAGGAAGTCTTTCCAAGAACTGGGTAGTTGTCAGAACCAAGCCAATATAGGTTGAATACATAAGTTACTCTCGGCACGTTTCCAACTTATATACCCAAAAGTAAAATGTCAATCTGTATCTTTATGTTATCCATGCCTTTTGCTTCTTCTGAACAGAGTCAGAGATTACTGGTTGGCTCACAGGAACAGATGTGATCAGTCTCGTGTTTGTCAGCCTGTGGGACTTCATAAGAGAAAGGTTTAATTGGAGATAAGTGAACCTAGCTTTTTATTCCCAGAAGTTTAACTGCAGTTGACATACTAAGGAGAACTTGATAGGGTCCCTTTCATTTTGGGGGTAAGTTGATCTGCTGGGGTTATTCCTTTCAAATTTTTATTAAGATCCAATTTCCTGGCTGGGTTGTAACAAGAGTCTCCTCCTTAGTGGGGAAGGGGGTCTTTTATTTCCATACTCAAGGAGTGCCTTTTGCACTTGTGCTAAGTTGATTGCATAAGTCTGTGGCTTGAAAGTATCTATGTGTGTAAGGAGGTCTGTAGTTAAAAAAGCCCTTCCAAAGAATTATAAATTGTTCTATTATAAAGACACATGCACACAGACGTTCATTGCTGCACTGTTTACAATAGCAAATACTTGGAACCAACCCAAATGTCTATCAACGACAGACTGGATAAAGAAGACGTGGCACATATACACCATAGAATACTATGCGGCCATAAAAACCGATGAGTTCATGTCCTTCATAGGGACATGGATGAATCTGGAAACCATCATTCTCAGCAAACTGACACAAGAACAGAAAACAAAACACCGCACATTCTCACTCACAGATGGGTGTTGAACAATGAGAACATGTGGACACAGGAGGGAGGGGAGCATCACAAACTGCAGTCAGTTGGGGTGGGCTAGAGGAGGGACAGTGGTGGGTGGAGAGGGATAACATGGGGAGAAATATCAGATATAGGTGATGAGGGGATGAAGGCAGCAAACCACCTTGCCATGTATGTACAATCCTGCACTATCTGCGCATGTACCCCAGAACCTAAAGTACAATAGGAAAAAAGAAAAAGCTCCCATACATTATTTCAATAGGACTGAACTGCAGATTTCCCTTGGGGCCCACTCAAAACCATAACAAGGCTACAGGCAATAAAGGCGGCCAGGTTTCTGATGTTTCTTGGCATAGTTTAGCAAGAGTCCTTTTAAGAGTTTGATTAACTTCTTCTACTTTCCCTGAAGACTGTGGCCTCCTCACTGAGTGAAGGTGGTATTGAATTCCTAGGGCTGAAGATATATTTTGGGTAATTGTCTCTGTGAAAGATGGATCGTTATCACTCCGTAAGTTCCTGGGTAGCCCAAAACTAGGAATTATTCCCTTTAATAGGAATTTAGAAACCTCAGTTGCCTTTTCAGACTGGGTAGGAGAAGCCTCAATCCAACCTGTGAAGGTGTCAACAAATACTAATAAATATTTAATTTCTTTGCATGAGGGCATCTGTATATATCCTGGCAATCTTTATCAGGGCATGTTCCCGTATGCCAAACAGGCCTTACTAAAGGAGGAGGTAAAGAGTGGTTATTTGGGTTATTCCAGGCATATAGTTCACAGGTCCGAGTTACCTGCTTTACTGTTTTGACTAAGCCTTTTCCTATAAAAAGCCAAGACATCAATTGAAACAGGGAATCTCTTCCCAGATTAGTAGAGTCATGCAAATACCTAGCTATTTTCCACTGATTAGCACCTGATGTCAACAGTTTGTTTTCATTGCTAAGCCAGCCAGAAGGATCTTGAATTAAATCCTGACCTTTAGCCCATTCTTGTTCCTCTTTGGTATATTTTGGTTCTGTCATTACCATAGCTGAGGGCACTGATATGCCGACAAGTCCAACTGGCGCTCCTTTAATGCTGCTGCCTTAGCGGCTGCATCTGCAAAAGACTTTTCCTTAGTCACACTAGAATTTCCTTTTTGATGTCCTCTGCAATGGATTACAGCGACTTCCTTGGACAGAAGAACAGCATCCAGGAGATTCAGAATTTCTACGTGCTGTTTTATAGGAGAACCCTTAGCAGTTAGGAGTCCCCATTCCTTCCAGATGGCAGCATGAGCATAAAGTTCCAGAAAGGCATACTTAGAGTCAGTGTAAATGTTAATTCTCAAGTCCTTTCCCAATTGCAGGACTCTAATAAGAGCTGTTAATTCTGCCTTTTGAGCCAAGGTAGAAGCTGGTGAGGCCTGAGATTCAATTACCTCGTGCTAACAACAGCATAGCCAGCTTTTCTGTTTCCCTGATACACAAGGCTACTTCCCATCTCTAAACCATTGTACCTCAGGATTATCTAGAGGTTCATCCTTTAAAGCCAGCTGGCTGGAGTAAACTCTTCCATAATTGTACGCAAGAATGACTAGGGTTCCTGTGGGTTCAGGTAAAGAGGTACCTGGATTCAAAGTCTGGCATACTTTAAGACTTACATCAGGAGTGTCTAGCAACAACAAAGCCTGATATTTATTTACAGGAAAAAAGAAGGAGCAACTTTTCACTTGCTTGTGATTTCCAAGAGATTCTACTCTTTGCAGCTGAGTCAACAAATCCCTCCCCGACAAGGAGTGTGGTAAACGGGAGAAAAGCAGAGTCCCTGCAGGGCAGCTCTGAGGATAGGAGAAATGGCGTCTACAGGCTTGTGCGTCTATGCCCGTGACCACACAGCTTTGGGATAACAGAGGCCCAGTAGAATGGGTCTAAACAGAGTAAGCAGTCCAGAAGGAAGTCAGTATTCTCACTCCCACCAGTTAACCCACGTCAAGGGTTACCTGAGGCTCCTCAGGAGATGTGGCTGGTTGTCCCACAAGAGCTGTGACAGAAGGTCTCGGCCGTCTCTCTTGAGCTTGCCTGTTTCCGCCATCATTGTGAGACCGAAGGAGGGCAGGGAAGTGCTGGGAAGAGAAGGGCAGGTCCCTGGCTAGGGCTCCACCCCCGGGCCTGTGCCCACGGACCCAGGTGAGGACAGGCACTCCTGACTTCACAATGTTGCATTTCCCAGGACCACCCTGGCCCGCCACGCCTCCTTCCTGTGCCTATAAAAGCTCCGAGACCCTGGCCGGCAGACACACAAGCGGCTGGACGTCGAGAGGAGGACATCGGTGGAAGAAGACACAAGCGGCCTGACGTGGAGAAGACGTTGAAATACCAGTTTTCTTTTCTTATGTCCATTCAGCTTAAATCGGTCTCAATGTTCAAGAATACATCTTAGTGGTGAGTTCTTTGCAATCAATGCCATGGTTCCCACGAAGGAGGCAGGTGATGTTGAAAGAGAAGTTCCAAACCTGCGAGACTGTATTGTCACTGGCTGAGTTCCACTGAAAAGGACAGGAGAGGTTTTTAAGTTCAGCTGCATTAATCAGGGGGATCCCTGCCAAAATTGGAATTATCTTATCCACACTATCTGAATAATATAAATGAGTCAGCCATGAATCTCAGAAAAATCACAACGTAGACTTCAACAAAATAAATGGAGAACAAGGCAAAGGAAATGAAGAGGATTTAGATGAGAATGACCAGAGCAAGAAGGTTCTGGGCAATAGTGGCAACATGGTTTGGACAAGCAAAGCCAGTTTGCTTGAATCCAAGAAAGGAAAGAAGTGTTTTTTGTGTGCAAAATAAAACAAAACAGAAAGAAAAGAAGTTCCCTGATTTTCAGGCTAGTGCTTCTCGACCACACCTAGTTGGCATAGCAGCAACAAAGCATGACCACATCTGTCTAATCCTGTTGCTCATAGCTATTAAATACCAAGCCCAATCAGCCATTTTAGAAGGGCAGCCTTCAATGGTTTTGTCATTTCCCATGTTTCACAAGCAAATGGATAGAAATCAGGAGGCACATATAGGAAGACTAAGCTAAAATCCCTAAAACCCGTTACATGAAGTCTCCTGAAAATGACAGCAAAACAGAGGCAGCAACCAAGAACCGATTCATGCAGCAAAGAGGACAAAGCAGATTAATACAAACAGCATAGCAGTTATCATCCTGTGGTGCCAAACCCGTTCTCATCAGAGAGGGACTTTACTCTAACCCCCTAAATCTTAGAATAGACTCTAGCCCTACTAAGTCAGGCCTCTAACCTAAGGTTGGTCAAAAGTCCTTCCCTTTTATTGAGAGAAGCCTTTAACCCTCTCTGTCTTAGGAGGGACTCCCCTAAGTTGGGTCTTCTAACCCAGTCCTCACCCAAAGTCAGCCTGATTTTCCTTTGGGTCAGGGGTCTCTTCAGTACCACCCTTCTGGGTTTACCAGAAAGATATTTACCTAAAGTTACCTAAAGTTACCCTTTGGATTGGGGATTTCTGCACTATAAGCTCTTCAGTGGTCACTAGAAAGATACTACAGGATCCCACCACTTACCCAAAGTTAGCCTTTGGGTCGGGGGTGTCTTCATTGTAGTTCCTTCAGTGGCTGCCAGAAAGATGTTACAGGAAAGGGGTCCTGATCCAGACCCCAAGAGAGGGTTCTTGGATCTCACACAAGAAAGAATTCAGGGCGAGTCTGCAGTGCAAAGCCAAAGCAAGTTTATTAAGAAAGTAAAGTGGTGAAAGCACAGCTACTCCATAGACAGCGAAGGGCATTCTAGAGAGTAAGAGGAGGAATGCATCCACCCTGGGTACAATGCTTGTATATATAGGAAAACAAAAGATCATTGGGGAGATGTGCCCATTTATAAGGGTTTATGATAAAGGATTAATTTTCTTAATTACTATATTTTTGCAAGAATCAATATTATTATCTTTAAAGCAAAATTAGAAATGCCTTTGTTCTCAAGATAACAAGCTATCTGGACACTTCCAAGTCTGAGTCTGTTTAGTAAACATTAGCAATCTGTTCCCTTCACGGTAAACATCTAGAGGGAAGGTATACCTAACTATCTGGGAATGCAGCCCAGCAAGTTCCAGTCTCACTTTCCCAGCCTTCACTCATGATGGAGTCACTGTGGTTTAAATGCCTCTGACAATTGGGGTGGATGAAAAGGTGTCATGCGATAGCTCGAAAGCAAAGTACCTTGTTTTATGGACTGTTTAGGCATCTTTGTACCCACCCTTAATTTGGAGGGTCCAACTTTGTCCGAATTCTATCCCTCAAATCCAGACCCTTACAACCTCACATGCCCACCTTTTCCATGACAGTCATTGGGCCTCGAGGGAGGGTGCTTGCATAGTCTTAACATCAGGGCATTGGGAATGAAAAACAGATCAGGCCCAGTGGAATGCTAAAGGAAGGAGTTTTGCATCTCTGCTCTTCAGATTGCCATAATTTTAGCTTCCTTGGAAGTAAAATAAGGAGACATAAATAAGATAATATTTCTACAATCAGAGTATTTGTGTGTCAGAACAGAAAAAAAAAAACCCCATTAGGGTGCCAACTAAAAACATGAAGAAAAATTATAGTCTGGTACTCTCTAGAGGATTATTGTAGCCAAGAAATAATTAATGATTCAATCTGCACTCAAAAACAAAAGCTGGAGCTGCAATTTAGTAACAGGTGTTATACTTTTCCTTTGAAACAATTTCTTTCTCTCTCTAGCCCTCCTTTTAGAGAGAAGTTACAGTAAGACCAAATTATGTGCAAAGTAAGTTTTGGGCTTATGCTTGGCCTGATTATTTGCATAAAATGCAGCAAAAATTGATTGACCGTAAAGGCTCCTTTTAAATTGGCTTTGCTGGAACTTTACCTAAAAATGTCTTATTCTAGTCAGCAACTTGGTAAAATAACCAGTGTCTCTAGTTGTCCTGTTTTAAAAGCAAAGAATCTTACTAAATCTATGCAAATAACTATATTGTCATAAAACCAGAATGATAAGGAACAGTTTCTATATTGTGGAGAACTCAGATAGAAAAGTAAATTTGTTCACAAAAATATACTTCAATCAATAGTTCTAAACTATAAATAACAAAAGAAAAAGGTTTGCTTGACTCTTCTTTAGCCACAGAATGGCTTTCAAATAGGATGCCACTTGTTCATCTCAGAACTGCTATCTACAAGCCAAACAGCTCTTGTTAGATGAGAACTGTCTATCAGGCACTGTACAATCTAACAGCTCTAGAATCTCTACGAGGATATAGTTAGAATTAGTGCTGATGGGGGGAAAGGGTGCCTGCTTATGGAGTATTCTCCTTCTTGCATTCCCAAGGTAGCAAGATACTATATCCAAAGGATTTGATCTTATATCAAATGTTGGGCCCAGGCACTCAGGTCCTTTGACTAATGTTTATTTTATTTGTTTATCTTATTTGCCTAACATTCCCCAGGCAATGTCATCTTTCTCATTATAACCTTTGGCTTTTTATTTAGTTTTTTTCTTTTTAATTTTCCAATCTGGGGCAAATAGTAAAATCCCATCCAAAAATTTCTAACACCCTTCTGGGGAGGGTCCTTTGACTCCTTTTTTTCTTTTCCTATGAATTTATTAATCTATTTAGTTGTTGTTGTTGTTAATTAACCTAATGTTTTACTAAGCATTTGTAAGACTCATCAGGGACAGGAAATTCGATAACGCTTCTCAAACAGTTGTCTGATTTTGTGGGAGTGATGTCACCGGGGGTGTCCATGTAAAAGTGTGACCACCCACTGGGTTCACCTTGTCTGTCACTTAGACAGAGCCAATTTTTCAAGACAGGGGAATTGCACTAGAGAGTAATTCATGCAGAACTGGCTATGTGAGAGGCCCGGGTTTTATTATTACTCAAACCAGTCTCCTTGAGCATTCAGGGATTGGAGGTTTTAAGGACAACTTGGTGGGTGGGGGAAACCAATGAGCCATGAATGCTGATTGACTAAGTAGGAGAGAAAAATCATAGGAAACTGAAGCTGTCCTCTTGCTCTGAGTCAGTTCCTGGCTGGGGGTCATAAGATCAGATGAGACAGTTAATCCACCTGGATGGTGCCAGCTAATCCATCAAGTGCAGGGTCTGCCAAATATCCTAAGCACTTATTTTAGGAGCAGTTTAGAGAGGGTCAGAATCTTGTAGCCTCCAGCTGCATGATTTCTTAACCATAATTTCTAAACTTGTGCCTAATTTGTTAGCCCTGCAAAGGCAGTGTAGTCTCCAGGCAAGACGGAAGTTTGTTTGGGGAAAGGGCTGTTATCATCTTTGATTAAAGTATAAATTCAGTTTTTTCTAAAGTTAGTTCAACTTGCACCCAGAAATTAACAAGGACAGTTTGGAGGTCAGAAGCATGATGTAGTTAGTTAGGGCAGCTCCGTTATAATTTTCCAATGGCAGTTTCACTAGGAGCCCCTAAATCTTGTGACTTGTGTAATAGGCATATTTGGTAGGAGAATATGCTGGTCATCAGAAAGTCAGTCCCACATGGCTTGCATATGAAGCTTATCGACTGCTTCATCTGGTGTGCTCCAGCTGGTATTTTATAGGGAGATTTGGTCAGTCCCCATCTCAGGTCAAACAGACTGTACAGAGGCCTTTATCTGTGCCAATAGATTAGTTGCAGGAATAACCTCCTATGCATTGGGATCACATATACTCAGCAGTGGTTGTATAATAGTGAGCTGTGGTTCCTGTATGAACAAACAACCTCTTTCATTCTGCAGCATTTAAAATTAAGAATTATGTCCTTAAATTTGTTATTTTTACAATTCATTATAGTAAGGGATTCTCAAGAAGCTAATGATAGCCATCTACAAAATGGACCAATTCCTTTACATTATACCCTCTGGTTTAATGGTTACTTGGTCTTACCCTTCTTCCACATTGACTGTCTTCTAGAAACCACAGATTTCAGAGGTAACATTTGTTACCCTGGCTTAATTTTTCTTTTTATTCATTTAGTTTTACCTGTATATTTTCCTTTATTTTAAAGTGACTTAGTTTTTTTTAACTAGAATAAATATTACATTTCTTAAGCAAAAACCACACCTTTGTGTTTTATAAACTTCCCCTATAACACCTTTTACACTCCTATTATTTTAGGTCTTAGTAACTCAAATTCCCAGTGGAAAAAAAAGAAACAAACACATCTTCTTAATTTAACACAACATGACTTTAAGATTTTAAACTACTGGAGATAATTCTGAGATTAAATTTCACAAATTAATCTTACCAAAGATTACCAAGTTATGTGAATTAAAAGCCACCTGAGCTAGTTTCTACCAGCCTCATAAGCACTTTTCCTTTTTTGAATCAATTGATTCAAACTTTCATGTAGTTTGGTAGTGAAATGTCACTTCCACATTGAGATTGGATAGTTCCCTTGACCTCTTCAGAGGACTCCTGAAGGGGTGGCTCACTTACTCAGCCCACAGCCTTCAAACCTCTTGTGGGAGAGGGAGTGATCAGGTGAGAAGGTGCAAGAGCCAGGATGGGTGCTTCTAGGCACTAGCAGGAGTAGAATTCTGTAGCCCAGCAGCAGTATCTAGGGGTTGCCCATGACCCTTGGAACCCCATAAGGCATGTGTTAGAATGTTCTCCTTTAGCTTTGCCATTCATGGATGGCTTAAGTGTTAAACAGCTCAGTGGAGGGGCACTGTGACAGCCTATTGCACCTACCTCCAGGTTCTTATCCATCACCCAGGAGGAATGAGGTGGCACGAACAAATTGAAGGGTGGTGAAGGCAAAGGATTCTATTGTGCATTGGAAGTGGCTCTCAGCAGCATGGGGAGCTGGAAAAGGGATGGAGTGGGAAGGCAATATTACACTGAAGTTTGGCCATCCCTGGCTGAATTCCTCTCCAACAATAATCTCTTATTGCTTGATCAATAAATGCAAATAAAAGTGTATGCCAACAATTCTTAAGATGTTTCTAATATTACTTCACTAATAATTTTAAAACTAGCTTATTTATTAATAATTTTACCTAAATCATGTGAACTTGAAAAGCATTTGGACTTATTATTTAATTTATGAATACTCTTTAGCTTCAAGCCAGTTTGGTACATTGTGGCCAAAAACACATAACAAAATATGTGCACATACACATAAACACAAAAACACTCATTACAAACAAGAATCTTGCAGCTTATATTTCACAACTGTGGCCATGAGAGACTAATGCAAACTCAGCAGTGTGCAAAGACAATAATAATTTTAAAAGTTGCAAACAGTGGAATTTTATCTTAGGAGAAAAGTAACAGCAGACTTCAAGCAGGCAGAAAAATAAAACAAAAATAGAGAAATTAGGAACTTTCTAGTTAGTTGCAAGTCAACCTTTTGGTCCTGAGTTTTCCAATGCTGTAATTTGCCCATCAATTTAAAAGGCACGCAAGAACAGATCTAATATGTAACCAGCTGAGGTATTAGAAAACATGTTATGTCCTTCCATTTACACAACCACTTGCAAGTAGAAGTGCCATAAAACTGGGCGGGTTGTCCAAGGTGGGTCGTTCTACTTGTCCTTTCTCATTCTTTGATTATTTGTTTTGCATAATTTTTCTTAAAACAAGGAACTGGGTTGTGGCCTAGGGTTTAGTGTAGAGGAACAATTTGTGCTGACTGTGGACAGGACCCCACAGTGTGCCACCACTGAGTCATTTCTGCCCTTCTATTATATGCCTCAGTTTCTCTCTCTGGAGATCTAGCATCTCTGAGAGGGCTCAAAACATGGAGAGACAAGCTCCTATATGCATTTCCTGGATAAGCCTTTTTAAACTAGTTTTGTTGGGAGTTCCCTGTAGGGCTGCTGCACGTTATGTGAAGGTCAATTCCCCAGACACTCCCTCTCAGCCCCAGTGACCAAGGAGTACCTTTTGACTTGGAGGAACAAAATAACATCTTCAGAGCTGAGGAAACTGAGTCTCTCATTTATCTGTAAAATGAGTGACAATTCAGTTTCTCATGCAGATGAGCAGACAAGCCAATCAAGATTAATTTGGAGAGGGAAGGTACTAGAGAAGACTATTAGAATGTACCTCCAAATCAGAATTAGGATCATAAGCAGCAGTTTCCTAGAAGGAAAAGCACCAGCCGATACTACTTCCTGTAAACTGTGCTCAGCCACCCCTAACGTTGTAGCTCTCATCCGCCATTACACTCACCAAAATCAAATTCTCTTACATTACAAGGTCATCTCTGGTATCCACAAAGCCAAAGTGGTCAGGTAATGCAATATAGGAGAGCTTTAGGAATAAGAATTGCTCCACAACTCTCAAAACTCCTCAAAGAAAACAGCCCTCCAAAAGGGATGAGTGGTTTTGAGTTCTTTCAGGGATTTGAGTCATTAGAAGCCTTCTCTAGATTTTTTCTTGGTACTGAAGACAGCAAAGGGGAAAGCAGAAATAGGGTGAAAGAAAAGTAAACAAAAAAAACCTTTTTTTTTTAAGACAGGAAGCAAGCATAGAAACCAAGTGCATGGTTTATTTTTGTTACTGTTTTCCTTCTTTTTAAAGCTGTGAGGAATCTTAGCCAATTCAAAGGTCTTCCTACCCATATTTTGGAATTCTCATTTGGATTTGACAAATTTGGGTAGAGTTGGTCAAATCCAATGGGAGAAAGACCAGAACAACAACAACAACAAAACCAACAATATGATCACTGAGTGCTCTTGTGGTAAAGATAAATTAAGCCCAACTGATTGTCAACTTTAATCTTTAGTCACTAAGGAGAATTTCCAGGGTAAAAATCCCCAATTCAGCTACTTACCTGGGAATGATATCAAGGATCCTATGGAGGGACAGTAGCCCCCAGGTCTCAGTAAATTGTCCTATTGGTTTGAGCCATAAGGAAAGCTCAAGCTGGTACCAAGCACAGATAGGAGCTTTGTCAAAAGTCAGGGCAACTCCACTAAGTCCCTTTGGGGTTACCAATTTGTGAACCCCAAATATCTGAGATAGTTCTCAATCAATATAGAAAGTTTATTTTGCCAAAGTTAAAGACTTGTCAGTGACACCCTCAGGAGGTTCCGACAATATGTGCCCGAGGTGGTTGGGGTACAGCTTGCTTTTATACATTTTAGGGAGACCTGAGACATCAATCAATACCTGTAAGATTTATTTACATTGGTTTCATCTGGAAGGGCAGGACAACTCAATAGTGGGGAGCTTCCAGGTCATAGGTAGATTTAAACATTTCCTGATTAGCATTTGTTCAAAAGAGTTATTACCAGTAGAAAGAAATATCTGGGTTAAAATCAGGGGTTGAGGGAACCAAGATTTTCTTATGCAGATGAAGCCTCCAGGTAGCAGGCTTCAGAGAAAATAGATTGCAAATGTTTCTTGTCATAATTAAGGTCTGTGCAGATGTTCATGCTAGAGGGTATAGTGAGGCATGTTCAACCCTTTCTTCCATCATGACTTCGACTAGATTTTCAGGTTAACTCAAGAATGCCAGTAGCTGAGAGAGGTTCATTCAGATGGTTGGTGGGCCTTAGAATTTTGTTTTTTGTTTACCTTCAGAAATAAAACAAATGACTGTGAGTCCTTTTCTTTTTTCTTTCCTTTTTTTTTTTTGGCAGACTAGCCTTGGGGTTGTTAACTATATTAAGGAAGGCATCTAGGTATGTCTTTTTAATAAACTATCTGAGAAGAACTCGTATACTATGAAGTTATGTTATCTTGCACTCGTTCTGTTCAGCAAATACAGTAACTTCAAATATTATCATTTTATTCCCATATGGGGCACTAACCAGTTTGTATCTGTAGTCCATCCTCCATATCTGTGAGTTTTGCATCTGTGGATTGAAAATCTTCTGAAACAATAATTTAAAAACCAGCAATATAAAATAACACAATTTTTTTTAAAAAAATAATACAACTATTTATAAACACTTACATTGTATTATATATTAAAAGAAATCTAGAGATTAAAGTATATGGGAAGATTGCGTAGGTTATATACAAATATGATGCCATTGTATATAAGGGACTTGAGCACTTATGCACTTGCAGATTTTGATACCTGCAAAAGTTCCTGGAACCAATTCCTTGTGGATTTTGAAAAATGACTATTAGCAGATAGTCATTCTCTCTATGACTAACTGTGTTAAAATCTTTAGCATGTGTTCTTTCTATATTTGTATGAGAGTCATGTTTTTAAAATTTTTAAAAATATGCTTTGGCATATTAAATGTTCTATCTTAGCAAACATATTTTAGCAAACAGTTTCTGATAATGCCAGACCATGCTAAAAATAGCGGCTATTTATGTTGGTAGAGTTTTTCAAACCTTGTTAAATAAACACTGGTAATAACATTTGAGGCTAATTCTTACAATAGCCAGACAATTTATTTAATGAAGAAAAAAGATTAATTCATTAAATAGATCCTAAGATGAATCCCTAAATCACTAGTGTGCTGTGTGATTAGTAACTAACTTACCCATTGAAACCTCAGATTCTTCAAAATGAAGTTAGACTAGATAATTTCTACTATTAATAACTCATCTGAATATTATATTTTAAAATATTATTGTTATTAAGTTGCATTTTGAATTACCATCTTGAGTTTTTGGTGTATTTATTCAATTAAAATGATTGAAGAGTTCAAATAAATCAGAAAACATGTAAAGATAAAAAACTGAGGTAGAAAAGTTACAGTCGCACCTAAACTTATATCTACTTAGAAAATAAAATTTGCTTGAGTATAAAGGGCCCAGAAAAGTAAGAAAAATGTTTATTCAATGAAAATGGACATTTTTAATACCAGGATATGTTATTCTCAATGTCTAGAAATCATAGATCTTGAACGTTCATAGGTTAATTATCTGACTTGACAAAGACAAATGTAGTAAAATTATTGGGAATGTTTGTTTTTTTGCACCTTCCCACTTACCTCATGCATTGCCTCTCAACGATTGCTTTTCCTCATTAGTACCCTCCCTGGGCCTTTATTTAGTCATTCATTCAGCAGATATTTATTTAATAAAATCATTATGACATGATACCATAAGCTAAAACCATAAACCTGAATAAGACATGTTTTTGTCCTCCAAAAGCTAGAATTATTGAGAAAAAAGAAACAAGTAAGTAGTAGAAGTAAATGTGATGTGTTACGATGGAAAGGATAAGGATTGAGAAAAGGGATTTGGCATGAATCCAGGAAGCTCTCAGGAGGCAATACTTAATATGAAATCTGAGAAAAAAAACATATAACAACATATGAGGTGAAAAGAGAAGAGTATTCCAATCAGAGGAAATACCAAGTTAATGCTAGAGAGTGAAACCACACTACACATTTAGAGAACTGCTATTATTTATTTACAGCTGAAACAAAAATAAGTATGAAAGTATTGGAAAGTGAAATCCAAGAATCAGAAAGGAAATGATAATGAAGAGCTTACATGGTAAAGTTAATTATTTATAAATGTATCTGATAGAAATGAAAAAGCATAAAGCATGAATGTTTAAGGTGGTAATATGACCTATTGCCATTTAAAAAGTTGTCTATAGCAGCATTTAGAGTGTGAAGGCAGAGTTAGTTCTTTTTTTGCTCTAATCTGAATAATAATGATGATTAAAATAAAGGTCCAAATAAAGATAAATTCGAAATAGGGAAAGCAAACTAGAGGGAGAACTTGATTGAAGAATACTTGAAAGAAAATGAAGGATCAATAAGGGAAGAGTAGAGATGAGTGATCACCAGATTTTGTCCTAGGAAATTTGGTTAATAACAGTGACATTTTCCAAGGTGGGAAATATCCAAAGTGAAGCCAATTTAATACATAGACCATAAAGGATTGTTAAAAATTAGTTTCACACAATTGGTTTTTAGGTGTTATTATACACTCAGGCAGAGATTTCAATTAGGCAGTGATATACAGATAGCATGAGAGATTAGGATTTCAAATATACATCTGGGATATAATTAGCAGCAGAATCCTTAGAGATTTAAATGAGCTTGTCTGGGAAGAACATATTGTTAAAGGAGAGCATAAGGCTGAGGATACAGCCTGAGACATCAGGAATATTTGCAAGCCAAGCAGAGGAGTGGGTCTCATGGAACGGACTGCGAAGACCCCAGGGAGTTAGGAGGAAAACTAAAAGTGTGCTTATATGTAAGCCAAAGTTAAGTTAGAATTTGAAGAAAGAAAATGGTCAAAAGCATCACGACCTACAGAAAGATGTAATTAAAGGCAAAAATAAAAAAGACCATTGACTTTGGCAATATGGAAAGAAACTTTGATCTTACAAGGAGTTATTTGGTAGAGCATGGAAATGAAAGCCTGGTCCAGGAAGAGAATGGCCAATAAGGAAATAAAGCAGGATGACTGACTCTTTCAAGGAGCTTCTCTGAAAGGGAATGAGAAGAAAATACAGAGCGGCTAGTAGAGAATGTTATTTACATGTCAAAAACTGGAGTATGTTTATGCATTCTGTGTAAATGTGTTGGTGAAAGAGTCCAGGGTGACAATTTAAGAGACAGTGAGTACAATTCTGGGAGGCAGAAGTAGATAGAATCCACATTAGTGGAAGATGACTTTTTAAGGAAAGGAGCAGGACTTCTGTGGAGAAGAAGAAACATGCAAATCATATTTTTGGATGAAAGGAATAGAATTTGGCATTTTAAATTATTAAACAATTAATATATTTTTAAGTTTATGATATGGATCTGGAGATTTGATATAACTCTCCCAGGAAGTGTTTGCATTTTACATGAGCTATCATTTTGAGCTGCTGTGGTGTTTAGAAGGAGAGGAGATTTGGGGGATAAAGTAAAAATATCTATTATACACATTGTGCTACATAGTTTGTGTATTGGTGCTAATAAAGACATACCCAAGACTGAGTAATTTATAAAGAAAAAGAGGTTTAATGGAATCACAGTTCCAAGTGGCTGGGGAAGCCTCACAATCATCATGGAAAATGAAGGAAGAAAAATGGAATTTCTTACATGGTGGCAGGCAAAAGAGAGAGGACTTGTGCAGGGAAACTCTTCTTTACAAACCCATCAGATCTTATGACACTTACTATCATGAGAACAGCATGGGAAAGACCTACTCCCATGATCCAAGTACCTTCCACTGGGTCCCTCCCAAGACACGTGGGAACTGTGGGAGCTACAATTCAAGATGAGATTTAAGTGGGGACACAGCCAAACCATATCACTTTGTATGTATCTTATTTAATATGCTAAACTTATTTCAGTTGAAGAAAACAGGAATCTAAACCACAGAAGTCTATATTATTTTGTCCCAAGTCACAAAATGAGTACACACTTTTACTTAACTTTGTTTTTTTCTGTTTTCAAAGTCTGTTCCTCTCCTATTACCAAGTATAATCAGTTATATCTTAGATTCTTTGAATTGCATTCAACTATAATTAACAATAATTTATTGTATATTTCAAAATAAAAGAGTAGAATCGAACTGTTTCTAACACAAATAAATGATAAATGCTTGGGGTGATGGATATCTCTCTGGGTTCCTGAGAGGCCGGCACGTCTTCCGGGGACTCTTGGCCAGCAAGAGGGTCCCAACCTGAATAGGGGAGTGCGTGGAAAAAAGAGAAGACAGACAAGCGGGGTCTGGAGAACTGAGTAAGCAATGCTTAAACAGCAATGCCTAAACAGTAACTTTATTGTACACACAGTTAGTATATATATGTTTGTCCTAAGTCATTAACAGGAACAGATACCATTATCTCATACATGAAAGCAGCACATAAGAACAATAGTAAAATCAGATACATAATTGAGTACAATCAAGTCACACAGGTGGTGGGGAAACCTATAGTTAAAAGTTACTGACGTATGCAAGGCACCAGAGAGGCAGAAACCTATTATATTTGCGCAGTCACAAGAACAGGCACAGGACCCAATAGTGGGTAAATAAAGTCATAAATCAGATACAGAAACTGGACACATTGTCCTGTCAGACCACATGCAGGCCACATCACAGTCTCACAAAGTTCTTTTCATAATTCCTTTACCTGCAGTTCCTACTTTCCCATAGCTCAACTGCCTCCAACGGGAAACTGGGTCCGGGCTCAAGCTCACCATATGGTGAGGCCCAATTCCGAGGAGTCTCACATGGGAACGAACCCCACACTTAATAATTTTTATATTAAAAGTTTCATGTTTAGGCCAGGCACGGTGGCTCACACCTGTAATCCCAGCACTTTGGGAGGCCGAAGCAGGCGGATCAGCTGAGGTCAGGAGTTGACGACCAGCCTCACCAACGTGGAGAAACCCCGTCTCTACTAAAAATACAAAATTAGCCATGCATGTTGGCACATGCCTGTAATCCCAGCTACTTTGGAGGCTGAGGCAGGAGAATTGCTTGAACCCGGGAGGCAGAGGTTGCGGTGAGCCGAGATTGAGCCATTGCACTCCAGCCTGAGCAACAAGAGTGAAACTACACCTCAAAAAAAAAAAAAAATCAGGTTTATAAGTAGTACTTTTCTCATAAGATTATTCTGAGGTTTAAATGGGATAATATAAGCAGGCTCTTTAGAATAGTGCCTGCCATAGAACAATTACTTCAGTGTTTATTAGTAATGTTGATAGGATTATCATCATCATCGTAACTGCCACCAGCTAAGAGTGACATTTCTGCTTATTGTCCACAGGATGTTTCGTCTGACCTCACTTTCTGCTTTGGCAGAACTGGCTGTAGGGTCTCGATGGTACCATGTAGGATCACAGCCTATCCAGATCCGGCGAAGACTAATGATGGTGGCTTTCCTTGGAGCATCTGCAGTAACTGCAAGTACTGGTCTTTTGTGGAAGAGGTAAGTATTATCCAACCATCTTGTTCTTGCATGTATATTTATTCTTCCAGTCATCTCTGTTGTCAGAAAGGAGTTGATTTCTGGCTTAACTCTGTATCAGAATTTCTTGCCCAGATCGTTTGCTATTATTAATATTCGTCTATGAAATAAGATGTTTCAAAGAATTCAAGTATCATGCCAAGGCAATAAATAGAAAACACTGTGCTTCAAGGTCTGCTTGTCTCCTCTGCTGAATATTTTAAACAATGGGATAGGGATAGCAATAGCAGCTTTAGAAAATCAATGCTTTTTGACCAGGTGCGGTAGCTCATGCCTATAATCCCAGCACTTTGGGATGCCAGTGTGGGCTGATCACTTGAGGTCAGGAGTTCGAGACCAGCGTGGCCAACGTGGCAAAACCCCATCTCTACAAAAATACAAAAAAATAGCCAGACACAGTGGCATGAGCGAGGCTGAGGCACGAAATTGTTTGAACCTGGGAGCCAGGTGAGGTTGCAGTGGGCCAAGATTGTTCCACTGCACTCCAGCCTGGGAGACAGAGTGAAACTGTCTTGAGGAAAAAAAAAAAAGAAAAAGAAAACAAATGATTTCTGAGACTTCACAATTTGGTGACCCTGTGAAATTAACTAAGAAACTTTGGTACTTTTGTGTGCCTGATAGTTTTTTTCACTAGTTATGGAAAGTACCTTGGAGAGAAGAGAATATGTAGTGAGCCACGGTCTTCTCTTTCTTAAAATGCATACGTACTGTTTTTCTGACTCTGTCACTCTTTGTTTTTTATTTTTGTTTGTTTTTTGATATGGAGTTTTGCTCTGTTGCCCAGGCTGGAGTGTAGTGATGTGATCTCGGCTTACTGCAACCTCTGCCTCTGGATTCAGGCAATTCTGAGCCTCCCAAATAGCTGAGATTACAGGCATGCATCACCATGCCCAACTAATTTTTTTTATTATTGTATTTTTAGTAGAGATGGAGTTCTACCATGTTGGTCAGTCTGGTCTCGAACTCCTGGGCTCAAGTGACATGCCCACCTTAGCCTCCTAAAGTGTTGGGATTATGGACGTGAGCCACCATGTCCAGCCTCTAGGGCTAATTTAGCCCTATTAATATAGCATAATCTTTCTGGGATGTTAGTAAATGCCTTGGGTGTTCATTGAGATTCCTCTAGTCTGACTTGGCAGAGCTTGATTGTTTCCTGCTTGTGAGCTCTAGAAATTGATTGGCCTATGGCTCCTTGGCAATTATTTTGCGTAGTTTCATCCTAAGAATGCACTGCTTAGTGTTGACTCAATACCCAAGAGCGTTCCGTATAGATTCTTGGAGCTCTTTCTCTGTGTGACTTTTTCCTCTTAAGTCCTCTGCCTCACCAATTCTGGGCACCTCAGCCTTTCCAAACTTCAATCTCTGTCAACTTAATTTAGCAAGATCTGTATTTGGCTTGAGATCCTCTTTGTGGTCTAGAAAATGTTTCCAGACAGCAATTCTGGGCAATGATAGTCTCCGTTTTCCTTTTTCTTTCTTTCTTTCTCTCTCTCTCTTTTCTTTCTTTCTTTTTTTCTGAGACAGAGTCTCACTCTGTCACCCAGGCTGGAGTGCAGTGGTGTGATCTCAGCCCACTGCAACCTCTACCTCTTGGGTTGAAGCAATTCTCTTGCCTCAGCCTCCTGAGTAGCTGAGACCAGACATGTGCCACCACGCCCGGCTAATTTTTGTATTTTTAGTAGAGATGGGGTTTTGCCATGTTGGCCAGGCTGTTCTCGAACTCCTGACCTTAAGTGATCCACCCACCTCGGCCTCCCAAAGTGCTGGGATTACAGGTGTGAGCCACCATGCTCAGGCAGGGCTCCATTTTCTTAGAGAGTTGCGTATGTGCAGTGTCTGAAAGCAATCATATATTTTGTTCAGTTTTCTGTATTTTTGCCCTGGTAGGAAGTCAAATCCATTACAGTTTGTTCCATTATGGCTGTAAGCAAAAGTCTTCTTTTTGTACATCATTATAATTAATCAGTTCTGTAATATTTAATTAATTTTAGTATTATATCATTACAGCAATGGCTTCAACTACCAGAAATACTTGTATTATTTTTTAAAAAAGAAATACTTGTATTATCTATTGGGCCCCTATTTCTTCTTTATTTATGTACCTTTTTATTGTGGTGAAAGATGTGTAACATAAAAGTTACCATCTTAACCATTTTTTTTCTAAAGACCTTGATATTCTACCCTTTCAGTTACAATTGGGACAGTTAGGAGAATGAGAATGGGAAGAGTTGGAGTGGAATTAAGAATGAGGAGGGGTTCTATGTCTGGAAGTCCATTTAGTTTTTGTACTGGAAGGGCTCATTGTGTCTGGTTTCCATGAGAAGATGTTGGATGAGGGCTTCTGTCACATGTCTTTACCATTTTAAAATATGCAGTTCAGTAGTTTTAAGTGTATCGACATCATTGTGAAACAGATCTCCAGAACGTTGTCATCTTGCAAAACTGAAATGCTACTCATTCAAGAGCAACTTCCTTGCTTCCCCTTCCCTCACCCCCGGTAACCCCCATTCTACTTTCTGTTTCTGTGAATTTAAATACTCCTGGTAACTCATGTAAGTGAAGTCATATGTTTTTGTGACCGGTTTATTTCACTTAGCATAAGCCCCTCGAGATTGATCCATTTGTAGCTTGTGATAGGATTTCCTTCCCTTTTAAGGCTGAAAAGTATTCTACTATATGTACATACCATGTTTTGTTTATTCATCTGCTGGTGAACTTTTGAGTCGTTTCCACCTTTCAGCTATTGTGATAGTGCTGCTGTGAATATGGATGTGCAAATATTTCTCTGAGACCCTTTCATTTCTTTGGGATATATACCCAGAAATCATTTGAAGAGCTTCTTCATGTCGAATATTTGACAAATTCCAATGCTGCTGCTCTGCTAAGCTGTATCTGTTTACTTATTTGGTTAATATGATGGACATCAGGATTAATCCAGATTTCTTTTTTGCATATCCAGGGCTCATGCAGAAGCTCCACCATATGTAGACAACCTAAAGACTGACATTGGTGATAAAGGAAAGAATAAAGATGAAGGGGACATTTGTGACCATGAAAAAAAGACTGCAGATCTTGAGCCTCACCCAGAAGAGAAAAAGAAGAAACGTTCTGGATTCAGAGACAGAAAAGTATGAAACATAGCCTTCTAAGTTGATTAGAAGTACATCCTAAATTAGAGGAATGCAGTTTCATCTTTTTCTTTTTTTTTTTTTGAGACAGGAGTCTTGCTCTGTTGCTCAAGCTGGAGTGCAGTGGTACTATCTCGGCTCACTGCAACCTCCACCTCCCAGGTTCAAGTGATTCTCCTGCCTCAGCCTCCTGAGTAGCTGGGATTATAGGCACACACCACCACGCATGGCTAATTTTTTTTTTTTGTATTTTTAGTAGAGATGGGGTTTCACCCTGTTGTTCAGGCTGGTCTCGAACTCCTGACCTTGTGATCTGCCCACTTTGGCCTCCCAAAGTGCTAGGATTACAGGTGTGAGCCACCATGCCCAGTTTAGTTCCATCTTTTTAATCATGTTTCGGATGGTTTATACTCACTTTCAAGTTGTCACTTTGCTATTTTCCATCATGTTCTAAGCCAAAAGTACTCTTGGAATGTGAAGTTAAAGGAGGTAGTTAAAAGGATCTAGGACCAATAACCATGATTAGCGTATTCTTTCTTAGTTCTTTCAGGTTAGCTGCCTAAGGTAATTCTTTTTTTTCTGGATTTTCTTGATGCTAAATATGATCATATATGTTAGGTTGAGTCTTTGTGGTATTTCTGATATCAAGTTGTAGAGGGAGAATAAAATCTCTTTGGAAACATGACTTCTAGAAAACCAAGTAACTTTGAGGACAGCACAAACTTCAAATGACTATCAAGATTTTATGTGATTAGGCCCTGCATGGCGGCTCATGCCTTTAATCTCAGCACTCTGGGAGGCCGAGGCAAGCAGATCACCTGAGGTCATTAGTTCAAGACCAACCTGGCCAATGTGGCGAAACCCCATCTCTACTAAAAATACAAAAATTAGCCTGGCGTAGTCGCTTGCATGTGTAGTCCCAGCTACTGGGGAGGCTGGGGCAGAATTGCTTGAACCCGGGAGGTGGAGGTTGCAGTGAGTGGAGATTGCGCCAGTGTACTCCAGTCTGGATGACAAAGCAAGACTCCATCTCAAAAAAACAAATAAGATTTTATGTAGTTAACACAACCTGCTGTTATGTAGCTTTGCCTCAACAAAGTTTCAATTCCACTATAGCAGTTCCTATGATATCTGGTATTTGAGTTCCAAAAACATGAGTGATGAACAATGAAAAGGATGGATTTCTTAGTCATTTTGCATGTTAAGGTTAAAATTCAGGGAGTTGCCTTCAATTGGTAAACTATAGCTAATAATGCAACAAGATAATTTATTTCTGCATTTTGTGTGTGTGTGGTGTGCGTATTTGCAAGGAGAGTTCTTTGTAAAATCTGGATCATCTGTCTGGTTTCATCTGTTAGATGAAGTTTTTTTAAAATTTTTGGAGACAGAGTCTTGCTCTGTTGCCCAGGCTGGAGTGCAGTAGGATGATCTTGGCTCACTGCAACCTCTGCCTCCTGGGTTCAAGCGATTCTCCTGCCTTAGTGTCCCGAGTAGGGCGTGAGCCTATAATCCACACCCGGCCTAGATGAAGTTATTAAATGTGATTCCCCCAAACCCAAATTCATTTCTGATTGAGATGAATTTGAACAAAAGTTATTCATCACAAGTCAATTATCAAGTGTCCTTGTTTTTCTGTAATGATACATTTATTTATTCTTTTGCCTTGAGTGGATTCAAAGAAAGCACAACTTTACCCTGTGCCAGTAATTTTATCTACAGCCCAATCACACTTTCCATTTTGCAAAATACAGATAAAATGTCCCAAATAAACCTACTTTTTTGAATCTACTTCTGTTTTCTGCTCCTGCCTTCTGCTCAGCAGATGGGCATGTCTTATACTTCATAGAAAAAATTAAAGCTATCAGTGTGGGGCATGTCTTATACTTCATAGAAAAAATTAAAGCTATCAGTGTGATTTACTTAAATTCTAACCCCTATAGTTATAAAACCTCTCTAATCTGTGTTTGAAATAGTTCTTATTTCTTTCACTGAAGTTTCAGATGAAGAGCTGTCTTTCCCTATTCAAAGATAATTGTTTTAATGCCTTCCTTTATCTCCAGTAATCTATTTCACCACTTATTCTTGTCTTTATTCTGTTTTTTTTTTCCAGTCATTCTTTGTGTATTCATTATTCTACATGGTCTAGATAGACTTGTTAAGGATTTCTCTATTCATAATTTAAGAAATAATAAGCCACGTTTTATGCCATAGGTTTTGGTTTTTGTTTGTTTGTTTTGAGACAGTCTTGATCTGTTGCCCAGTTTAGAGTACAGTGGTATGATCTCAGCTCACTGCAACCTCTGCCTCCCCCATTCGAGTGATTCTTATGCCTCAGCCTCCTGAGTAGCAGGATTACAGGTGCCCATTACCACGTCTGGCTGATTTTTGCATTTTCCATAGAAACGGGGTTTCACCATGTTAGCCAGACTGGTCTTGAACTCTTGAGCTCAGGTGATCTGCCCACCTCGGCATCCCAAAGTGCTGGGATTATAGGCATGCGCCACCATGCCTGGCTTATGTCATAAGTTTAATAAAAACATGTCTATTATCCTATGTAGATTCAAGGGTTTTATTTATTTTTCAGAGATTGTGCCTCTTAAAATGTTCTTCTTATCTGTTTCATGAATGAATTAAAACATCCTTGTTTTTTAAGCAATTGGTGTCTTACTATAAAGAAATGTGCATAAAATCTGGATCTAAAGTACAAAGTCATTATAATTAGTAACCACCGCTTGTTTTCTACTGAAAATGGCATGTTCTTCCCTGAATCCTCCTTATAGTGCCTTGTGCCTCCTGTGGACCACAGAGGTTGTGAATCTCTGGATGCCCTGTTCCAGCATGGTGCTATCAGAAGTTCAGTGAGAGATACAGAGACTGAATGCAAGAGAGTTGGCAGCAACACACCAAGTCCTTCTTAAACTGCATATTTTAATTCTTTTTTCTTCTCCATTTTGATCATCTGTTTTCCTCTTGCTTCTTTCCCATTGATTTCTTTTCCTCTTTTGTGGTCCTGTGATGTCTACATCAGCGGTTCCCAACCTTTTTTGCACCAGGGACTGGTTTTGTGGAAGACAATTTTCCTGCAGACAAGAGTGGGAGGGGATGGTTTGAGGATGAAACTGTTTCACCACAGATCATCAGGCATTAGATTTTCATAAGGAGTGTGCAGCCTAGATCCCTTGCATGTGCAGTTCACAGTCGGCTTTGTGCTCCTGTGAGAATCTCATGTTGCTGCTGATCTGACGGTGGGGGAGCTCAGTCAGTCATGCTCCACCACTGCTCACTCCTGCGATGCTGCCTGGTTCCTAACAGACCCCCAACCAATACCAGTCTGCAACCCGGGGCTGGGGACTCCTGCCCTACATGTTGACCTCCACATTCTCACTTTTCTTTTAATTTTTTCTTTTTTTAAATTTATTTTTAAAAAAATTTTACTCAGTGTAGAGATGAGGTCTCACTATGTTGCCCAGGCTGGTTTCAAACATCTGAGCTCAAGTGATCCTCCCACCTTGGCCTCCCAAAGTGCTAGGATTACAGGCATGAGCCACTGTGCCTGGCCCTCTCATTTTTCATTTATACTTTTGTTCTTTTGTGTTCTCTTAATTTTTATGTAATATTTCAAATATTCAGAGAAAAAATGGAGAATAATATAATGAACACTCTCCCAACACTCAATTTTGTCAAGTTTTAATATTTTATTTACTTCAGATTTTTTTTAAACAAGAAATGAGTATTAAAAATACATTGCTTTTATACTCCTCTTCAGTCCCTTTCCTCCCCCATCTTCCATCTTCTTCAGAGGTAAACTGGTATGCTAACTTTGCTTTTTTGTTTTTTTGTGGGTTTTCTTTCTTTTTTCTGGAGAGAGGATCTCTGTTACATAGTCTAGAGTGCAGCAGCACAATCATAGCTCACTGCAGCCTCACACTTAGTGAGCAATTCTGCTGCGTCAGCCTCTGGAGTAGTGAAGACTACAGGTGTGTGCCACCATCCCCAGCTAATTAAAAAAGAATAAAATTTGCAGAGTCAGAGTCTTGCTCTGTCACCCAGGCTGGAATGCAATGACAAGATGAAAAGCTCACCGCAGCCTCGAACTTCTGGGCTCAGGTAATTCTCCTGCCTCAGCCCTATTAGCCGGGCCTACAGGCATGCATTGCCATAACCACCTGATTTTTAAAAATATTTTTTATAGAATGGGGTCTTGCCCAGGCTAGTCTCGAACTCCTGGCTTCAAGAGATCTTCCCACTGCTGCCCCACCTTTTGCTTTGTTTTGTTTGTTTTTCTTACTTTTTCCTATTCAGTGCTTCAGTGGCTGCTTTCTCTCACCTGCTAGACCTTCAGAAGTAGGTCTTATATTCTTAGCTCTGTGCTTGCTTCTCATTGTATTGAAGATCCAGTCACTGAGCCCAACAACAGTTTGGCAGAGGATCTGGGGCAAAGCTGTGGAAAATTCTCTAAATGAGCATTTTCTCTAGGTAGCAGCTTACTAAAACTTCACCCTCCTTTTAGGGTCAAGAGAAGCCCTGCGGTAGCTTCTTCTGGTTTTATTCAGTGAATTTTGCTCTGAGTCCATGCCTCCTTTTCTGCACACTTATTGCCCTTCATCTCATATACTATGAGCCCCTAATTGCTTTGCTTGTTTTCAGACTGAGGCCCAGAAGCCTACAACTTTATTTCTTCCATCACAGTATATTTCTATGTAGTCTCTGACCCACAGAGATGGTATCTTGTTTTGAACTGGTTATGCCTTTAAATTTTTCTCATCTTTAAGTTTACTAATGATTTCTGTATTTTTAGAGCACAGGCTCAAAAACCAGAAAATTCTAAGTTTATTGGCATCTCACTGTTGTTTCTGTACTTTTCAGTTATAAAATTGCTCTTTGAATTGTGAGATCCATTTACAGAAACTGTTGCTGCTGTTTAGACTCTTGCTCAATAAAGATCTGGTTTGTTATTTTTATATTTCAGATAGTTTTGCCTGCGTTGTTTCTGAGCTATTCATTTGAGACTATGTTTAGTGGCATCTTCATTTTAAAAAGCCAAATTATTTAGTTAAATTCATTGTAATTTAAAATTGATTGATAGGAAAATATGAATATTAAAAGATGTAAAATATGTTATATATGCCAAACAAAATGCCAAGGAAAGTAGTGTTCTGATGGACACTTGACTCAGTTGACTTATTTACAAACAATGGAATGAATAGAAAAATGGAAGGAAATTATTGAGCATTTTCTGTGTACCATAGTATATATTTATATGCATGAATCTATGTATGTATATAAATATTTGTGTTAGTGTGTATGTAGACATACACTTATAAAAATATATAGTTTATTGTGTGAAGGAATTTAGTAGCTTGTCTAAAATCATACAATTGGTTACTCATAGAGGCAGGAATAAAATTTAAATCTGTCTAATGTCAAAACCCTTGCTCCTTATGCTACATTCTTTTAACATTATGTCTTTTGGTCACAAGACTTTGTTCATGGTATAACCTTGGTCAGTTATTGTCCTGTCATTTCAGTGATCTTAGGATTTCTAAATGTGATCTTGAGCCTTGATTTTTCACTGTATCCACTGTGGTGGAGATTGCTAGTTGTCCACTGAATAGGAGTAATTTGAACCATGTCTAGGCCTTGCTCCTGAGTGATCTGAGCCACTTCTAGGCCTGGTTCCTAAAGTCCCCACCTAGTTTTTCAGTGTTCTTTTCCCTTTTCCTGAGAGCTGGAATGGTGATGAGTAGAACAGACCTTGGAAGCCACATGCTGGCTGACTTGAGTTTGATTGAGTACATGAAAGAACTTTTCAATTCCTGCCAACCGGGAACGTGTACTGTGGGTTGTATCTTAGTGAGAAAGACATTTTCATTTTATTGAAGCCATTGTATTTTAAGGTGTATTTGTAATAGCATTTTAACCTACCCTGACTAATATGCTTGTTTTAAAAGAAAGGCTAAGAATCAAGGCCACAATCTTTTTTGAGACGGAGTCTCGCTCTGTCACCCAGGCTGGAGTGCAATGGCAATCTCGGCTCACTGGATCTTCTGCCTCCTGGCTTCAAGTGATTCTCCCTGCCACAGCCTAAGTAGCTGGGATTACAGGCACTCGCCACCATGCCTGGCTGGCTAATTTTTGTATTTTTAGTATAGACTGGGTTTTGCCATCTTGGCCAGGCTGGTCTCGAACTCCTGACCTCAGGTGATTGATCCGCCTGCCTTGCTTTCCAAAGTGCTGGGATTATAGGCAAGAGCCATCATGCTCGGCCAGATTTTTCAACATGGATAAAATATGTTGAAGAAATTTTTACAGACATGCTTTTACCATCAATAAGATACAACAAATGAAAAAATATATTCTTTAATAATTTGAGGACTTATTTTGACTGACAGTTAAGAATGTTAATAGGGGGCTGGGTGCGATGGCTCACGCCTGTAATCCCAGCACTATGGAAGGCTAAGGCGGGTGGATTATCTGAGGTCAGGAGTTTAAGACCAGTCTGACCAACCTGGTGAAATCTTGTCTCTACTAAAAATACAAAATTAGCTGGGCGTGGTGGCACATGACTGTAATCCCAGCTACTTGGGTGGCTGAGGCATGAGAATCACTTGAACCCCGGAGGTGGAGGTTGTAGTGAGCTGAGATCACACCATTACACTCCAGCCTGGACAACAAGACTAAAACTTGGTCTCAAAAAAAAAAAAAAATGCGAATGTTGGAACTGACCTGTATTACTGTATTATTACTATTATTATTACTTGAGAGGTTATCCTATGATAGATGGTCATTATTATGGATGGCCAGAAATTGACTAGCAAAAGGAAAGGGAGTCTCTAAAATGGAGAACAACTGTTAGGTTACAGATTAGGCTATGTCACCTCTTGAGAGAGTGTGCCAGCCACATGATATATGTACGAAACCTTTCTGCCTGTTACCTTTTCCAGGTGTGGCCTCAGTCTGCATCCCATGCCCGTGTATTGTTTCTGATACCAGGGCCCACAGGGATTTACTATCACTTGCATTAATTGGTGTCAGGATCAAAGGAAAGTATGTCCCTTTTAACAATGGAAAGAGCTCATTCTTCTCCCGTCCTCTCCTCTTATTTCGTTTGTAAACCAACTGAAACAGACAAATACAGGTTTTTGAAACAGAAGCCTGTGGTGGTGATATGGACTACAATGCAGGTTGAGGCATCAGTTGCTCATCTCATCTAATCTTCCATCCCTGGTCAAAGGATAGGTAATCCTTTGCAGGAATGTGATTGGTAATGGGAGCAGTGTAATTCCTCGTGGACCATCTATTAATTGTGCGTGGTGTCATTCAAGGAGCAAGCCCAGGAGTAGTTTAAAGTGCTGTTGGAGTGAGTGAGGTACTCATCACAGTCAGTACTACCAACTTGGGTAAACTCATTCTTTTTATATTCTTTTCCCCTTGCTTCTGCCATTTAGAATGGAGGAATGGTGTCATTCACCACTGGTCCATATCACTTAAAGTTGTCAAATCACAGAAAACAAAATAACTTTTTTCTACCTAAAGAATTTTTTGTGTAGTTATAACAATGTACTTTTCCTTTCTAAAATTCAAGTCTCAAGCTGGGGCTTACTTTTTATTGATTCCTCTGCTTTTTTGTTTTATGAAGTTAAGTAACAGTAAATTAAAAGATGACAGCATTTTGTAAACACAGGGTTTTAAAGTGATCCTCATAGCCCCTCCTTTTTTAGGGGAGATAATTATGATAATGATCTTCATGTTCTTCTTCATCTTTCCCTTGAATACCACCTATGCTGGGGAATTTTTTGCTTTGTTTTGAAATACTTTTACTATTTGGAGTTCTTCTTCATGAGTCTAGTTTTGCTGTTCATCATCACATAGAATGTCTGTTTTTTTTGTTTTTTTGTTTTGTTTGTTTTGAGATAGTGTCTTACTCTGTCACCCAGGCTGGTGTGCAGTTTTGCAATCTTGGCTTACTGCAAACTCTGCCTCCCAGGTTCAAGCAGTTCTCCCGCCTCAGCCTCCTGAGTAGCTGGGATTACAGGCGTGTACCTCCACAACTGCCTAATTTTTGTATTTTTAGTAGAGATGGGGTTTCAACATATTGGCCAGGCTGGTCTGGAACTCCTGACCTCAAGTGACCCACCCGCCGTGGCCTCTCAAAGTGTTGGGATTACAGGCGTGAGCCAATGTCTGTATTTTTAAAAAATAATTGTTATACTGTTGTTTTATGCAGATATAGGAAACCTAAAATGATTTTTATAGTAAGCATTTATTTTTGTTCTTCATAGTTTTTCCACTCCAATGTTTATCCCTAGACATATAGTTTAATCTTGCCTGTTTTGTTTGATGATAATATCTTTAAAGCCTCTTAAACTACAGGTGACAGAATGCAGGCCATTTAACCTATAAAGTTTCCTAGGGTCTAGGTTTTACTGATGCTTATTCACAGTGCAGTTCAGCATGTTCCTCTTTTCTGTATATTACCTGAATATTGCCAGCTGGATTCTGAGGCTCAGTCAGACTCAGGTTTGATCCCTGCAGCAAGATTAGTGGTGGTGTTATGTTATTTTCTCCTAAGACACCTAATGTCTAATTGCTTTTCTTTTTGCAGTATTAACAATTATTGATGTCCATTGCCTATATTTATTAATTAATTGAAGTTGCAAAATGATATTCTAATTTTATCAAACCCCTTTTTCATTTAGCAATTGGAATATTTTATAAACAGACAATATCCCTCAACTACTATTTGGTTATAAGTACTGTTTGGTTACTCCTTGATGCAGTTCATATGGGAAAAATAATGCCCAAGTTTTGATCCAGTTAACTTTGGCAGTTTTATTGAAGACAGGTGTCTTAATGATGCTCAGGAAAGTCTTATAAGGCAAATGACTGAATGAACTATCATAATTCTCTTAGTATGTCTTTTCTCAGGCTATACATCCCAAAATCATTCAACAGTTTTCTATATATCTCTGCTTCCAAGCCTTTGTTATCTTGGATGCTGTATTCCGAGCTCTTTATATGATAGTTTGTTATTCCTTTTAATCAGGCTAAGATACAATGCTAAGTTAAAAAAGGCAAAATACATGCCATACAATAGGTCTATACTAAACTCTACCAATGTGGGAGTACACTAAGTTTGTTACTTTCTTTGACCTATTATTCCAAAAATGAATCTGATTTTGTCTTAAATTCTTGATTTTTAAGTTCTTATTTTTCTACCTTTTTGTATATGATTGACTTAACTTTTTAGTTCACAAAGTCACAACATCCTTGTTGTTAGTAATTGCTGCTCATACACCCCAAACATTCCAAATGGTTTCTTTTTCGTTGTTGTTATTCAGAGGAAGAACAAGAATACAGATGGCCTAAAGAAGGATATTTCTTCTGTAGCCAGCAGAAATTTCCCAGCAGACAGTTGTTGTGTAATATAAAATGACTTTGATTTAAGACTTGTAGCTAAGTCTCAAGGCTACCGAAGGGTTGCATAGTTCTTTAGTGTGTTTGCCACATGCTCAATCTTTTGATAAGGTCTCCTCTGAAATCTATTCAGATTGTATTACAAGTTAGCATTGAAAAAATTCCTGTCATATGTGGTTACAAATCTGCAGTCTTTTTTCAGTTGCTAAAAGCACATGTGGAATTGAGACCCTTGTTAAACAGCTGCTGCCAATGACCTGAAAGTGACATCGAACCAGGACTGACAGTTATAGTAATTGCTATGTTAATGTGGCAAATTTAAAACATCAATAAAGGCCTGGCGTGGTGGCTTATACCTGTAATCCCAGCACTTCGGGAGGCCAAGGCTGGTGGATCACTTGAGGTCAGGAGTTCTAGACAAGCCTGACCAACATGGTGAAACTCGTCTCTACTAAATACACAAAATTAGCTGGGCATAGTGGTGTACGCCTATAATCCCAGCTACTTGGGAGGCTGAGGCAGGAGAATTGCTTGACCCCAGGAGGCAGAGGTTGCAGTGAGCCGAGATAGCACCATTGCACACCAGTCTGGGCAACAAGAACAAAACTCCATCTCAAAAATAATAATAAAAAGATAAAACATCAATAAAGTTTTTTCTTAACACTGGTAAATTGCTTTATAGACATGGAACTGATAAGATTGTAGGTTTTATTGCCTTGACTCATTTTCTAGCCAGTTATTGATAGGATATTATTTATTGATGGCTATTTCAACATATAAAATTCAGGTGTGAGAGAAATTTTTTTCACTAAAATACTATGTGGTTGGTGTAGTAATTTGTATGTTCCGTGTACAGAATGGGAGCTTATATACCAGATAAGGGAATGCACTTTCATATTAACTTGACAGCCTTTTAGTTAAATGTATGCCATACTTGATTTTGTTGCTATTCCAACATTTGCTTGTGTGATTCCCAACTCTGCTGCTTTCTAAATATGCCATATGTAAAGGATCTCTGGCAGTTTGTTTAATTTTATAATCAAAAGTCTGTTGCTTCAGACCTGTTAATAATTGGGTTTCCATGATATATAATTTTATTTTTCTATGCCATCATTCAATGTACTTTGTCTTTGAAGACCTACTAGCTTTTCAAACCTATGAAATCTAAAGTATGTTTTGTTTTAGGAATTAGGAAATTGTATAGAAGTAGAAACTGTAAAATCAATCCCTTTACAAAAACTTGGTATTTAGGCCAGGTGCAATGGCTGATGCCCGTAATCCCAGCACTTTGGGAGGCCATGGTGGGAGAATCACTTGAGCACAGGAGTTTGAGACCAGCCTGGACAATTTGGCGAGACACTCTCCCTACAAAAATAAAAATAATTTTTTAAAAAGAGAGTGTTAAGTCTTCTGGAAAAAGGATTGTAAAAAAATAGAAAAAATGACTTGGTATTTAAGAACCTGTAGGTTGGCTTATATATGGCATTGTACCCTATTACTGAAATCTTCTGAAATTTCTTATGATATTTAAAAATTTTGCTAGCCTTCACTGATTTAAGAAATTAGAAAATTCTTCAAACAAAGTCCTAAACAAAAGTTAAGTGAGCATTGCCTCAACTTTAATATTAATGGTATGTTGTAAGAAATAAAAAATTCCAAGAATATAAAAAATTTTTGATATTTGTTTGTAATATTAAAAAATTAATTATAGAAAAAAGATATTATAGAATTTCCCCCCAAAATAAGATGGAAAATATATGAGAATTGATGAGCAGTGATGATGATAATATATGAACATCTGAACATTGCTTAATATAGTAACACTTTCTAAATTTCTAATTTTAGGTGATGGAATATGAAAATAGGATTCGAGCCTACTCCACACCGGACAAAATCTTCCGATATTTTGCCACCTTGAAAGTCATCAGTGAGCCTGGTGAAGCAGAAGTGTTTATGACGCCAGAAGATTTTGTGCGATCCATAACACCCAATGAAAAGCAACCAGAACGTAAGCTACTAAAGTGAAATATAAGATTGAGATGTTTATTTTGTGATAAGCTACTTTGTTTCTTTCTACATAGTACTTAAATCTTACAGATCTGTATAATAATGATATCAACTGTGTGGCTATTGAATATCAGGCATTGTGCTAGGCTTTAGGAGTACAAAGGAGAAGCCTTCAGTCTAATGTGGCAATCTGCAACCAGGGTAAGAGGTTGAGGAAATTGAGCCCCTCTGGTTGAGATTCATTGCCTGTAATTAGAATGTTTCTGAAGTGAGTACATTACACATATAACTGCTATCAAGTCACTCTTTAGTGAGGAAAACTAGAAAACTTATGAAGTATGAAATTAACACACTTTTAAACAACCAGTGGATCAAATACATAATCACAAAGGAAATAAGAAAATGCTTTCAGTTGAATGAAAAGGAATATAGAACCTCCCAAAACTTATGCAGTACCACAAAAGCAGTGCTCAGAGGGAAATTTATAGTTACAAACACCTACATTTAAAAAGAAGAATGATCTAATCAATATTCTAACTTCATACATATAAAACCAAGTTATAGGCTGGGTGTGGTAGCTCAAGCCTATAATCCCAGCACTTTGGGAGGCCGAGGTGGGTGGGTCACTTGAGGTCAGGAGTTCCAGACCAGCCTGGCCAACATGGTGAAACCCCATCTCTACTAAAAATACAAAATTAGCCAGGTATGGTGGTGCATGCCTGTAATCCCAGCTCCTTGGGAGGCTGAGACAGGAGAATCACTTGAACCCAGGAGGCAGAGGTTGTGGTGAGCCCAGATCACGCCATTGCATTCCAGCCTGGGCAAGAAGAGCGAAACTCTTGTCTCAAAAAAATAAATAAAATAAAACCAAGTTATATATTGATTGGTTATGAAAATGTTGTGACCATAGGCTCAAAGGAGCTTAACCCTGAATTTCCCCAAGAGCAATAAGTTGATATTCACTAATTCATTGTCCATGGTGACTGTATAGAACATAACCACAAATAGCAAGAATTGTTTGTACAGTCATAGGTCACTTAATGATGAGGGTATGTTCTGAGGAATGTGTCCTTAGGTGATTTCGTTATTGTGCATATGTCATGGAGTACTTAATGCAAATCTAGATGACATACCCTACTACACATCTAGACTATATGGTATAGCCTATTGTTCGTAGGCTAAAAACCTGTATGACATGTTACTATACTGAATACAGTAAGCCATTGTAATACAATGGTAAGTAATTGTGTATCCAAACATATCTAAATATAGAAAAGGTATAGTAAAAATATGGTACAAAGGATGGAAATTGGTGCACCTATAGACTTTATAAACATTGTATACTTAGACTACACTAAATTTATTTTAACAATAAAATAGTCGTACTACGATGTTATTATTGCTGCAAAATCACTAGGCATTACGAATTTTTTAGCTCAGTTATAATCTTATAGGACCACGACTGTATATTCAGTCCATTGTTGACCAAAACATCATTATGCAGCACATGACTATGTATGTTATAGGAGTAGGATATAAAGAAACAAATTCTTCTGATTTTTGAGATGGAGTTTCACACTTGTCTCCCAGGCTGGAGTGCAGTGGCACGATCTCAACTCACTGCAACCTCCGCCTCCCGGGTTCAAGTGATTCTCCAGCCTTGCCTCCTGAGTAGCTGGGATTACAGGCATGTGCCACCATGCCCAGCTAAATTTGTGTTTTTCAGTAGAGGTGGGGTCTCGCCATGTTGGCCAGGCTGGTCTCAAACTCCTGACCTCAGGTGATCCACCTGCCTCAGCCTCCCAGAGTGCCAAGATTACACGCATAAGCACTGTGTCCAGCTAAGAAACTAATTCTTTAGAGAGCGTATAGGAAAATATCCTAAATGGAGTGCTATTTGAGTTGGGTTTTGAAAAATGAATAACAGCTCATTATATGTAGGAGAAAGAAAGGACATCATTCAGAGTGAGTAAAGTGTATGGCCAAAAATACAGACACATGGGTCAGGCTGTGTGGCTTATGCCTGTAATCCCAATGCTATGGGAGGCTGATGCAGGCAGATTATTTGAGCTCTGGAGTTCAGGAACAGCCCAGGCAACATGGTGAAACATCATTTCTGTGAAAAATGAAAAATTAGTCAGGTTCTGTGATGTGTGTCTGTAGTCCCAGCTACTTGGGAGGCAGAGGTGAGAGGATGGCTTGAGCCTGGGAGGTGGGTGATGCAGTGAGTCGAGATCACACCACTGCACCCCAGCCTGTGCAATAGAGCCAGACCCTGTCTCAAAAGAAAGTACAGACACATGAAATAACAAAGTGAACTTAGGGAACCAAAAATATTTATGTCATTTTCTAACCAGACAGTTTATTAATGTTTTGCCCACATTATTAACATTCACATATCTCTAGGTCAAATAAAAACTATGTAGAGCCCTACAGCCCTGGAGTCAAAGCCAGTTACCAGCCTAGTCCTGTCCCACAGCAGCCTGCCTCCTCTTTCCTTTCAGCATGACAGATGCCACTGTGTCCTTTGCCAAATACTTCCTGGCAGGTGGAGTGGCTGCAGCCATCTCCAAGATGGCAGTAGCGCCCATCGAGTGGGTCAAGCTGCTGTTGCAGGTGCAGCATGCCAGCAAGCAGATCACTGCAGATAAGCAATACAAGGGCATTATAGACTGCATGGTCCGTATTCCCAAGGAGCAGGGAGTACCGTCCTTCTGGTGCAGTAACCCGGCCAATGTTATCAGATACTTCCCCACTCAGGCTCTTAACTTCGCCTTCAAAGATAAATGCAAGCAGATCTTCCCGGTGATGTGGACGAAAGGATCCAGTTTGGGCACTGCTTTGCAGGGAATCTGGCATCGGGGTGCTGCTGGAGCCACATCCTTGTGTTTTGTGTACCCTCTTGATTTTGCCTGTACCCGTCTAGCAGCCGATGTGGGTAAAGCTGAAGCTGAAAGGGAATTCGGAGGCCTCAGCGACTGTCTGGTCAAGATCTATAAATCTGATGGGATTGAGGGACTATACCAAGGTTTTAATGTGTCTGTGCAGGATATTATCATCTACCAAGCTGCCTACTTTGGTGTCTGTGACACTGTAAAGGGAATCCTTCCGGATCCCAGGAACACTCACATTGTCATCAGCTGGATGATTGCACAGACTGTCACTGCTGTTGCTGGGTTGACTTCCTATCCATTTGACACCGTTCACTGCTGCATGATGCTGCAGTCAGGGCGCAAAGGAACTGACATCATATACACAGGCACACTTGACTGCTGGAGGAAGATTGCTCGTGGTGAAGGAGGCAAAGCTTTTTTTAAGGGTGCATGGTCCATTGTTCTCAGAGGCATGGGTGGTGCTTTTGTGCTTGTCTTGTATGATGAAATCAAGAAGTACACATGAGTTATTTCCTAGGATTTTTCCCCCTGTGAACAAGCATGTTGTATTATATAACATATCTTGAGCATTCTTGACAGACTCCTGGCTGTCAATTTATCAGTGGCAACTATTTACTGGTTGAAAATGGGAAGCAATAATATTCATCTGACCAATTTTCTCTTAAAGCAGACAGTAGACAGCAGTTATTCCTTAATAGCAGATATCCAGGCACTGTTCAAATTTTCACATCTAAAAAATAAGCATTACAGTTGGTTTGTTTAGATCAACCTCCGCACTGAATTTGATTGATATGTCTCTTCAGTCTTCATCTACAGTTTTTTTTTCTTTTTTATGTATTTTTTTATTGCCATTTATGTGAGACATATTTTATGGCTTGTCTCATGTTTCTCAGCCCATCTTTTTGCTCAGGTTGCTGCTGCAGCAGTTATTTGTACAGAGTTGCAGCCCAACAGGACAAAACCTCAGCTATGTTGTATATCTGTTGCTTTCTTCTATGGGGCATCTCTGCTGCTGTAGCATGGGACACCTGTAGGAGCACACTCAACCATGTTGGCACATGCACACATTTGGAGGTACAAAGGCGTTAACACTTACTGCTGAGAATTGGTGGATATCCTTTTTTTCAATGTCGTCCATGATCGATTCTGATACATAAACTACATGGTTTCTCAGATGGGCCAAGGGGAGTTGAGCTCTGGTTGTCTATAGTAGTAGTCAACTTAATAGCATACCCTTGAATTGGCTTTTTCTGCTGACCTGTTTCACTTTTCTTAGTCCTTGCTTTTAAGGAAACCAAACTAGACACTATTTATGGAAGAATGTAGGTCATTTGTATTATAGAATTTCCCACATTCTGGATTTTACTGATTGTATCCATAAGGTGTTGTTTAACATGTTTCTCTATCCTTTGTGTTTCACCCATATAGAAAATACATAAAAAGTGACTGAAAATGAATATACCGAAGTGTTAACTTTGTGAATGTTGAAATTATCAGAAATTATTTTATTCTTCTTTGTATGTTTCTGTATTTTTTTTTTTTTTTTGAGACAGTGTCTAGTTCTGTCGCCAGGCTGGAGTGTAGTGGTACGATCTCGGCTCACTGCAACCTCTGCCTCCCAGGTTCAAGCAATTCTCCTGCCTCAGCCTCCCAAACAGCTGGGATTACAGGCATGTGCTGCCACGCCCAGCTAATTTTTGTATATGTAGTAGAGACGGGGTTTCATCATGTTGCCTAGGCTGGCCTTCAACTCCTCACCTTAGGTGATCTGCCTGCTTGGCCTCCCAAAGTGCTGGGATTACAGGCGTGAGCCACCATGCCTGGCCTAGATGAAGTTATTAAATGTGTTTTCTCTATACCCAAATTCATTTGTGATTGAGGTGAATTTCAACAAAAGTCATGCATCACAAGTCAATTATCAAGTGTCTTTGTTTTTCTGTAAGGATACATTTATTCTTTTGCCCTGAGTGAATTCAAAGAAAGCACAACTGAATGAAATCCCTTTATAAATGTTTAAACGGCCCATCAAGTAGCAGAAATGAATATGAAGTTTTGATTGTCTTCTCAGGATTATGGATGTGACAAACCCAACATTGCCATAAACCATTTAGCAATGTAGAACAGTCACCACACCAACATATATTTTTAATTTGGATCATTTTATCTCTTCCATGATGAGTTATGATAATGCAGAGCTTTTAATAATGAAAGCTTAAAGGGCTCCAGAAGGACGAGGCAGTCATTCAGGTTCTCTGTGAGTTCACACTTAACATTAGACTTACGTTCTCCTAAATACCTATCCACCTAAATTAAATACCAAAACTGGTATTTAAGTTTTGTTTTAATATGAGTTCTTATAAGTAATTTTACTTGGGCCATGAGGTTCATTCACATTGCTTACCTAAACGGTTTCAGTACCAGCTAATATAGCATGAAAATCTGGCAAAGTATTTTCTTGGTATTCAATTAATTTTTGTCCTGCTTTGGTTAGCAGTTTTATAAACCAGTCAATCTCTTCATTAGAGTTCTGGGAATTCTAACCCAGTTTAAATAATATTATTCTAAAGTTATCAGAAACCTGTATTTAAGGGTGCATGTCATGCCATCCTTTGGTGAACCTCCTTGAAGATAATAATGCTCCAGGATTTTGCTTGCTTGTGAATTTTTCAGAAACTGCATTAGAATTAAGCAATTAAATGTGGAAATAACTCAAAATGGTCCTAGTTTAAAACATACTCGACAAGGAAACTTGGTTATTTCTGTGGCCTACAATAATTTAAGATAACAACCATAATTATGACTGATGGTATATATCCAGACATATCAGAATTTTAGGAGTCCCTATACAATTTTGCAACATATATTATTAACATTTATAAAAATGTAAATTGAAGAAGGTTAAACATTATTTCTTATTTGACAGTGCTTCTTATGTAATTTAACGAATCAGATAACCCTGTTTATCTCTCTTTTGGATGCTTCAGGGGCCCTCTGTAGTATGAGAGGTCAACAAAAAAGACTTAATTTTGAAGTTGAAATTTGATTTCAGGAAGCCTGTCAAATACATCAAAGGCTTAAAACACTTGACCAAATAGGATCACAGATCACTCTAAAATAATAATCATTCACTTTGCCAAAATGATAAAAATGTTTTTAAAAGCAAAAACCTCACGTCCAATATTAGGTTAGAGGGGGAAAAAAATGAAATAAACAAATAAAGCAAAAACCTTTACTCATTGGTAGAGAGGAGACTCTGGTCTCTGAATAATCAAAATACCTGAGAAAGACAGCAGGAGATACAATCTGTCTCTCCTTTGCTCTTTTTTTTTGTTTTTTGTTTTTTGCAATTTACTTGAAAAGGGAACAGAAATATTTTAGTGACACTTATTAATACTATATGAGATTTTTTATTCAAAAGAGAAAAACCAAATAATACTTTTGTATTAGTGTAATATCAATATTAAAGCTAACTTTCATAAAACCTTATAAACAAATTAATCTAATTTTAGTCAGTTTTGACCACCAGATTTCCACAAATCTTTTATAATTTCTTATATATTCTTATTTTTTCAGCTTAGTTTTATTTACATCCTGTTTTATTCCTTTAGTTTGAAGTAATTTTTAAGTAACTTCAAACTAGACAATTTTTTTTAACACATACACATTTTCATGCCTTTGTAACTTTTCTCATCAAAAGCATATTTTGCTTTTGTTTATACACTCTCAATACAGAATTTTTTTTTACATTTAGTAGTTTTAATTACATGTATTAACTACATTAACTGTTAGCAACTCTAATTTCTAATGAAATCCCTAGCAAGTAATTTTGAACTGTTTTATATTAGTATTTGTGCAGGAAAACCATTTTATAACTTTTTGGAAGATATTTTCTCAAATTATTGTTTATTCTAAATATATTTAGCTTTTCTATACCATATAAATAACATACCGAGGTATGTACACATAAACTTCTGTTTAATAATGAATGTTTTGGTATTTTAACTTACAAATGACTCAGATTTTTTGCTTATTATTTAATTTAACGTAGTATAACTTTAAGGTTTTTTTTTTTAACAGACATGGTAATTGTAGTTAGCCATGTATGATTTTTAATTACTGAAATAATTGTGAAACTATGATAGAGGTACCCTCCCTAACGTCTTCCCTAGTCATCTTGGGTCTCAAGTAGCCACCTGGTATCCATGATGGCAATGAAGGGGACGGGGCCTGTTTTGAGTCCTGAATTCACATACCAGATGTAGAGCTCAGGCCAGAAGACTGAGCTGTGAAGACACCAAGAGGATCCAGCCCCTCCCAAAATAGCCAGGAACCAAAGCTGGGGCAAGAAAGGAGGGGGCCACGTTAAGCTTTCCTCTAATTTGTAGCTGCTGGCCTAGGCACTGAGAACATATCTCCAGATCTCATCACAGTCACTTATCAGGACCCCCCAAATCCATAGGCTCAAAACCAGAAACAAGCTCACAGTCAAACCAAGCAAGTATTGAATTGTATTTAACTGACAATTTTGAACCCATTTCTATTTTACCAATAATTTAAAAACCAGCTTTATTTACCAAACATTATTATATACACATAACACATATAGACCTAGAGACAGACTGATCTTACAGTGTTCATAAAGGTTTCTCATTTGCTGGCTTTTAGTTTTTATTTTTCCCATTCAGACTATCACTCTTCCAATGACCTGTTTCATTGCCTAAGCAGTTGTTAGCTAGGCAACTCTAAATCTAAAGGGACAACTCTTAAATGAAAAAATAAAATTTATATTTCAAAAGCACAGAGTTAAGACTTTAGGCCTAAATATAGTATCATTACTTGCTCAAACAAAGGAAAAAATGTGTAAGTAAAGTTCAGTTAAGACAAGATGGCCAGAAAAGCACCTTAAACAAAGGTATGACTTGCTATATAAATTTAAAACAATGGTTAGAGTTTCTAATGCATACAAGTAGACACCTTCTAATGGAGATTTCCTTTATAGATATAAATTTCTTTTACAAAGGGTTTCAGGATACCTAGTTAAATTCTAGAAAGAGGTATTTTAGTCCCATAGGTGGTCTTTTTAATTTAGCTACTGTTTCTTAGCTAAAATTACTGAGTTCAGGATGGAGCCCATTAAGGAAAATGGCAAAGAAAGTGTTTTCTAGGCCTAGATTCATCCTGCATAGGTGTGAAAAACAAGGAAACATGGTTTACTTGAGGAGCTACCTTTTATAAACACTGTATCTAGGATAGCTTTCTTTTTGACTTTGGGGCAGGATGGTACCTAAGCCAAAAGGTTAGCAGATTTAATTTTTCTTACCAATTAGTTGTTTAAGCTTTTTATTTTTAAAAGTTTTTTCTTGATTGAAACGTATTTAAGACATTCTAATTTATATGTGTAGATTTTAAGTCTCTCCAAAACCTTATCATTTTTCCTATCTTTTGTGGGAGTGTTATTGACTTGAGAGTTTAATTGACCAAATCACACTGGATGTGAAACATGGAAAATCTAGTGGCATTTTAGAAGATTTAGTAAGACTATGTAAATTAAAGTGGAGCACCAGAATTTAAATAAATTAGGACTCAGCCACAGAAGTGGATTTTTGGAGAGATGTAATGCAGCAATATGTGAGCTCTCCAAGTAGAAGCTGCCTTGACTTCTTACCTACAACTGTTTAATTACAGAAAACTGTGCTATTGATTAAGAATCTTTACCAGACATTCAGAAATGTCTGTAGAGTACTTTGTGTTCATTATTTTAGTAGGCCAAAGCTCAAAATATGAAATAATAGATGGATATTGATGGCCGATTCATGAAGAGACAGTCAAATTAGTGGTATTCCACTGGAAGGAAAGGTTAAAACCTAAAAGGTTAGAAAGAAAAGAAAACACATCTCTGATTATCATCCAGAAAATATCTCTGCATTAACCGTATCAGAGGACAGTTTAACCTGAGTTAATATAATATGATCCAAAGTAAATGTATGGAAATGGAAAGAAATGAACACAGTTAAATATGAAGGGAGTTAAGATTTTAGTAGATCAGTTTCTTGCCTACATTTTTTTTTCAAGAGGTTTTGGGGGCAATGCCATTGGAAATACATAACAGCAACAGTGGTAATAACTATAGAGAGATTCCTCCCTAAAGGAAAGAAAGGGATGGATGACTGAGGAGGTGTTTATATCTCCTATTCTCAGCAAACTAAGTATTAGACAGTATTGCTGTATGTTCTCCACAAATGGAATTTTCTAGGGAAAAAGCATAGGAAGTAAATATATTTCTTAAAGAATTAAAAACAAACTTTGAAAATTTGGTGATTTTATTCTTATTTGAAAATCTCAAAATACATTTGATGTGCAACATTATTCTAGTAGGTACACTGTTGCTTAAAATTGTACCTATGCTTTGTACCAGCTCATGTATGTTTTCAGATTTTCTGGTTTATCCCACTTGATCTTTAAAAACAGCTAAGCTCTTTCATTTTAAACTATCTGAAGGATTTTTATTTCCTTAGTTGGAGGAGATTTTTTTGATTTTAGTAGAGATACCGGACTCACTGTGTTGCCCAGGTGTTACTGGAAAAGGGGTCCTGATCCAGACCCCAGGAACTTGGATCTTGCACAAGAAAGAATTCTAGGAGAATCTATAGAGTAAGTTGAAAGCAAGTTTATTAGGAAAGTAAAAGAATAAATAATGGCTACTCCATAGGTAGAGCAGCAGTATGGGCTACTCGACTGAGTATATTGTTATTTCTTGATTATATGCTAAACAAGGGGTGGATTATTCATGAGTTTCCCAGGAAAGGGGTGGACAGTTAGCAGAACTGAGGGTTCCTCTCCCTTTTAGACCATATAGGGTAACTTCCTGATGTTGCGGTGGCATTTGTAAACTTTTGTGGTGCTGATGGGAGTGTCTTTTAGCATTGCTAATACATTATAATTAGCATATAATGAGCAATGAGGAAGAACAGAGATCACTGTCATCACCATTTTGATTTTGGGGGGTTTAGGGCGGCTTCTTTACCACATGCTGTTTTATCAGCAAGGTTTTTGTGATCTGTATCTCATCCTGTGACTAGTAGGTCTCAGCCTTATTTTACCCAGCCCCTATTCAAGTTGTAGTTCCTCTGGTTCTAATGCCTCTGACCAGCCTGATTTTAACCGTCTGGGCTCGAGCGGTCTTCCAGCTTTGGCCTCCCAAAGTGCTGGGATTACAGGTGTGAGCCACCACACCAGGCCTCTATCAATAAATTTAAATAAGACTGTATTTTGCTTCCAGTGTTAGAAATGAAGTAAGACTTTAGACAGGACACCAAAGATCATTACATCACATAAAGATTATTTTTATCCCCTTGGAAATTATTATACTAATTGCTTTTATGCATTCTGGCATTTTACTTTGAAATACTTTGTTTTTTAATTACTGAAAGACCAATTGCATGAAAAGAATAAGTACTAAATCTCTAATATGCTAAGCATAGTCCTGATTTTTATAAAAAGCCAGAATAATGAATAAGTGCTTTTCTTGTACTATGAGAATGTAAACCAAAAATAAAAATCTAAGTGCCCCTCCCCCGCATTGATTGAATGGACCCCTGCCCTTAGCCAGAGCGATTCCAAAGATGCATGAGAAACTGGTTCAGGCCATGTTGGGAAGGGGGTTTGGATATGCCTCATTATATTCTTTGTTGGAACTCAGGTATAACTGATTAGCATTAACATTAAAACAGATATTTAAGACTGACAAAACAGACTCTTTGTAGCAAAGGATACCACGTTCCAGCCTGACTAGTATAGCATCATATGACGGATAGCAGGCCCTGAAAGAAAGCAAAGTTTTTTACTGCAAAATATGTTTCTTTGACACATTTTGAAATGGCCCTGCAAAACTGTCTTTTCTGGGGAAAATTTACATTCAGTAGAGAATTGCCTTCCCTTTTGCTGTTCTTTGTCTGATCCTGAAGAGATTACCTGAGAGTCTAGCACCTTTTAAAGGCTTGAGTAGGACAAATTTACCATGTTTTGTCCCTAAGGGCAGCCACCTATGAGACTTTATTTACATAATAAGAACTTTGGTCTCCACAACTACTGTCTTAACCCAGACACTCCTTTCTGTTGACTTCAGGTCTTACATAATAATTTAACTCTTTCAACCAATTGCTAGTCCGAAAATCTTTGAATCTGTTTGTAAGGCCTTCCCCTGCTTAAGATTGTCCTGCCTTTCTGGACCAAACCAGTGTATACCTTACATGTATTAACTGATGTCTTATGTCTTCCTAAAATATATAAAACCAAGTTGTAACCAAACCATCTTCGACACATATCCTCTGGACCTCCTGAGGCCGTGTCACTGGTTATGGTCCTCACATTTGGCTCAGAATAATCTCTTTAAATATTTTATAGAGTTTGTCTTTTTCATCAACAGTAATCATAAGGAAAATAGGATATGTTGAAATGAGATTCAGTGGGAAATTTGGCTTCGTTTTCATTTGCTCATGAACAGGAACTTCCAGAAATGTTGATGCAGAAGAAGTAGAAGATATATTATTCCTATATGGATTGAGAAAAGGAACAAAGTGAGGCTGTAGGTTTTTTGTAGTTTAAATTTCTATCAGAGATGGCTGGACTATAGCCAGTAGCTCATATTTCAACTTAGTTTTGTCATATTTTTCACACATACTGTATCCCAGGATACCCAACAGATCTAAATTTGTACATTTTACTTTTAGAACAGTTCAAAAATAATCATGAAGCATAGACCACATGAAGCCCTAAAATTAAGCAGTTTTAAAATGAATAGGGAGCAGATGAACTTTAGAGTGCAAGATGAATAAGAATTTTTCTGTACTGAATGTCAAGAAAGTTTGGAGTAATCATAGTTAAGTAGGATAGCCATTAAAAGGCAAAATATTCTGTGTGATTTGAATATGTCCCATCTCCCTCTATGAAGTCTGAATGTCATTGCCATCCCTAGGTATGAGTTAGATAGTTGCTTCAGGCTCTGGGCTCTGAGTGGTGCTTGCTATTGTAGTAACCAGCTCTGCATAGCTGGCCAATTATTTGAGGAAACAGTGGCATGGGGAGAATTTTTAAAGTTCTATGTAGGAAAACTTGAGCTTTCTTTAGAGCAAAGCATAGCCTATTGCAAAGAGGGTCCCTATTTTTTTTCCCCCACCATATCCAACTGGCTGACCTTATTATCTTGATGTGATTTCATCTTCTTTGAAGATGAAAAGTGTGTAAAAGAGGGAAACACAGATCATATTGTGATTTACTTCTCCTGGACTACATTTTATCTCTAGGATGACCCCTAAGTATCCTTAATAATAATCTTAACTACAACACTTTTATTGATTGATTGATTGATTGAGATGGGGTCTCACTATGTTGCCCAGGCTGATCTGGAACTCCTGGGCTCACATGATCCTCCTGTCTTGGCCTCCCAAAGTGCTGGGATTATAGGTGTGAGCCACCATACCCAACCCCTTAGAGCACTTTTAATTTGGTTACTAATAATTTTTCACATGGTTATATACATGGAATATATTTAAAAAACATTTTTGTACTAATGTTTTCTTCCCAACAAGGTAAGTTCCTTCAGTAAAAGGTCCTTGTATTCTACTGATAGCAATAAGAGGCAGAGAAATTCTAGGCAGACAGGGGCAGGTCCCTGACAAAACCCCACCTTCAAGCCAAAAAGCCTGAAACTTGCATCCCAAAGTGAGAACTTCTATCCCTGTTTGCTTGCTTAAATGTTGCCTTTTCCTAAACTACCCATGGCCCACCCCTCCCCCAATTTTGTGCCTATAAAGACCTCAAACTCAGAGAGAAGCAGAGAAGTGGCTCAACATTGGAGAGAAGTGACTTGACTTCGAGAGACAGCTTGATGACTTGACTTTTTGGATAAGAGTCCAACCAGAGACAGCCGGACTTGAGAAGAAGATTACCTACCCATCCCATCCCCTTTCCAGATCCCCTTCCAGTTGAGAGCCACTTTCATTGTTCAATAAAATCCTTTGCATTCACCATCGTTCAGTTTTTCCATGTGACGGCAGTTTTCCTGGATGCCAGACAAGAGCTTGGGAGCCACAAGTACAGATATCCAAAGAAAGGCTGTCACACTGGCCCTTGTCCTTGCTGGCTGAGGGCAGCCATCCCACATGAGGTGGCAAAAGGCCCACTGAGCTGTTAACTGTTAAGCCATCTGTGGATGGCAGAGCTAAAGGAGCACTGTAACCACCTTCTGGGGCTTCAAGAGTTACAGGCACCCCATCTATATGCTGCCACATGACCCACACAGTGTTTGCTCCTGCCAGCACCCAAAAAGAGTTGACTGGTTCCTGCATTTGTTTGCCTGGTTCCTGCACTCATTCACTTGCACGCTACCTCCCATGACAGGTAAATGGGGCAAGCTAAGCAAACAAGGCACCCCTGTCAAGAGTCCTGTGAAGGGGTCAAGAAAATATCCTCTCAGCTCATTGCAACCTCTGCCTCTCAGGTTCAAGTGATTCTCCTGCCTCAGCCTCCTGAGTAGCTGGGATTACAGGCACCCGCCACCATGCCTGACTAATTTTTGTATTTTTGGTAGGGATGGGGTTTTACCCTGTTGGTCAGACTGATCTTGAACTCCTGACTCCAGATGATCCACCTGCCTCAGCCTCCCCAAATGCTGGGATTACAGGCGTGAGCCACCACACCTGGCCAAGAAGTTATTTTCAGCATATACCTGGAAATGGACTGCTGGCCCTTACAGTACATTCCTCTTCACATTTGCTAGACATTGCCAAATTGATTTCCAGAGTAGGTACAATAATTTACCTTCTCTCCAAGAATATATGAGTTTCTTCCTCTGCATTCCTATAAACACTTGGTATTATCAGATTTAAATTTTAAGAAACCTATGAAAGTAAATTATCTCTTCTTGCTTTTTCTACTATTTATTTCTGCTTTGATCTTTATTATTACCTTTCTTCTATTAATATTTGGTTGAGTTTGTTCCTGTTTTTCTGGTTCCCCAAGATGCAATATTAGGTTGTTTATTTGAGGGCTTTCTTCTTTTTTGAGGTAGTGTTGTAATCAACTTCCCTCTTAGAATTGTTTTTGGTATATTCCATAATAAAAACATGTTGTATTTCCATTTTTGTTTGCCCCAAGAAATTTTTTAGTTTTCTTTTTAATTTCTTCATTGACCCATTATTCAGGAGCATATTGTTTGATTTCCACGTCTTTGTAATGTTTCCAAGGTTCCTCCTGTTATTTATTTGTAGTTTTATATCATTGTGGTCAGAAAAGATACTTGATATAGTTTCATTCTTCTTAAATTTGTTAAGACTTGTTTTGTGGCCTAACGTATAATCTGTCATGGAGAAGTGTTCATGTGCAGGTGAGAACAATGTGTATGCCATAGCAGTTGGATGGAATGTTCTGTAAATCTGTCAAGTCCATTTTGTCCAGAGTACAGTTTAAATCTGATGTTCCTTTATTGGTCTTCTATAGATGATATGCCCATTACTGAAAATAGGATGTTGAAGCCCCCTACTATTATAGTATTGCAGTCTCTCTCTCTGTTTAGATCTATTAATATTTGCTTTATGTATTTATGTGCACTGAGATTAGGTTCATATATATTTACAATTGTCATATCTTCTTAATGAATTGACTCCTTTATTACTAAATGATACCTGCTTTGTCTCCTTTTACAGTTTTTGACTTATAACCTGTTTTATCTAGGTATAGCTACTCCTGCTCTCTTTTGGTTTCTCTTTCTAAATAATCTTTTTTTCTTTCCTTACTTTCAATATATTTGTGTCCTTACTGGTGAAAGGAGTCTCTTATAAGCAGCATATAGTCAAGTCTTCTTAAAAAAATTTATTCAGCCATTCTGTGTTTTTTAGTTTGAGAATTTAGACCATCTTTAGTCACTGTTACTCTTGATATGTAGGGCCTTTATTACAGGCATTGTTACTCGTTTTCTGGTTGTTTTGTAACCCTTCTCTTGCTTTTTTTCCTTTGTTACTGTTTTCTTTGTTTTCCTTTGTTTTATTTTCTCTGGTAGTATATTTTAATTCCTTGCCTTTTATTTTTAGTGTATCTATTACAGGATTTTTCTTTGTGCTGTCCTGAGGCTTATAAAAAACATAATTATAACAGATTATTTCAAGCTGATAACAGCTTAACTTTGATCACAGACACATAAACACTACATTTTCAAGTGTTTTAAAGTGTATTTTATTTTGCATTTCACTGACAAGTGAGGCTTATCATCTCTGCATGTTATTGACTGCTTATATTGCCTTTTCTATTAATTGCCTGTTTATAGTCTCTGCTCATTTTTTCCATTTGATTCTCTTTTTTGGCAAAAGTAGTTTATATATTCTTTATTGAAATCTGTTATATACATTGCAGATATCTTCTCCTAGTCTGGGGCCTGTCTTTTTATTTGTGGTGATTTTTAATGCATAGAAGCCGTCATTATTGATATTTTCAAATGTTTCAGTCTTCTCCTTGATAGTTTGTACATTATTTTTAACTGTATTAAGATATAATTAATATAAAATAAATAGCACATATTTATAAAGTGTTTGATAAGTTTTGACATACTAGTTATATGTATATTCTAGTGAAACCATTGACACAATTAATATAACAACATTTATCACCCCCAAGAGTTTCTTCATTCCCATTTGTTATATTTCTTTACCCCTTTTTCCTGCCCTCAAAGTCCCAGGCAACCACTAATCTGCTGTCTGTCTTCCATATCCTAACTGATTTGCAGTCTACTTTCTCTGTCAATCATTGAGAGAAGGGTGTTGATGTCTGACTTTAATTTTGGATTTATCTGTTCATACTTTCAGTGCTATCAGTTTGGTTTTTTTGTTGTTGTTTGTTTATTCATTTTAGAGATGAGGGGCCTCACTCTCTTGCTCAGCTGGAGTGCAGTGGCTGTAAATAGACTTGATCATAGTATACTGCAGCCTTGAACCCCTGACTCATGGCCTCAAGTGATCCTCCTGGTGCCCAAGTAGCTGGCACTATAAGCACATGACCCATTGCCTGGCTCTAGTTTTTGCTTCACATATTTTGAAACTCTCCTATTAGGTATACACATTTTTAGGATTATTAATATTATTTGGTGAATTGACCCTCTTAATCCATGTGAATTCTTTTTTTGCTTTGAAGTCTGCATAGCCTGATATTTATATAGCCAATCCAGTTTTCTTCTGATTATTTTTTTCATGATATCTTTTTCCTGTCCGGTTACTGTTAACCTCCTTATATCATATTTAAAATGGGGTTCCTTAGAACTTAACAATAAATTCAAATAATAAAAAATAAAATAAAATAAGATTCTTGTAGACAACATGTAGCTAGATCTTGTTTTTGATACAGTATGACAGCCTCTATCGTTTAATTATTGCATTTTAGATTATTTATATTTAATGTAATTATTGATATGTTTGGATTTAGGCCTACTATTTTATTTGTGTTTTTCTTATTTTTCCATGTTTTTTATGTTCTTCTTATGCCTTTGCTTGCCTTATTTTTGGATTATTTGAAAATTTTTTAGTATAGTTAGTTTGAATTAATCTTTTGGGTTAACAGTATTTCTTTGTATATCTTTATTCTACTAGTGGCTGTAGATATTATAATATACATACTTAGCTTGTTACAGTCTATTAATAATTTATGTTTTACCACTTTCAGTGGAATATAGATAGATATCTTACCACCATATAGGTCTCTCCTAACTTTATGTTGTCATGTCCTATATGTTATATCTATACACATAGAAAATTCTACCAGACATTGTTTTGATTTTTTAGTAACTATCATACATAAAGAACTTACAAGGAGAAAACACTATATATGTCCAGATAGTAACTATTTCTGTTGGTCTTTTTTAATGTTTTTAAGTTCCTCTGGTGTCATTTCTTTCCCCTCTGAAGAATAAAATGTCTTTTGGAGCAGGTCTTTCTACTTCTATGAGGTCAGCTTTTTCTGGCTTCCACATAAGAGTGAGAACATGCGGTGTTCAACTTTCTGTTCCTGGCTTATTTCACTTAACCTAATGTCATCCAGTTCTATCCGTGTTGCCTCAAATGACAGGATTTCATCCTTTCTACCTTTTTAAAGATGGCCATTAAAAAATTTTAAATTAACATGTGACTTGCATTTGTTATTCACACTATATTTCTGTTGGACAGTATGGATGCAATTAGTAAGCATATATCTTCCTTAGTTGATGTGCCAGGTTTTACTTGTGAGACATCTGATTCTATTCTGATTCTCATGCCTTTGTAAGGAACCAGGAAGATTTTTTTTCTGAAAATCTTTAGGATTTTTTTATCCTTGTTATTCTGAAATTTCATAAGCATACACTGAAATGTGTGTAGTGTTTTGTTTAGTATGCTTAGAACATTTGGTAAGGTCTTTTAGTTTGTCTCTCTTTAGTTCTGAGAAAGTTTCTGCTAGTATTTTTTGGATTATTGTATCACTATTTCTGAATGAGAAAGGTCCTGTAGGGTACTAAATCTCTTGGATTGAGTCTCTGTTTTCTATAATTCTGTCTTATATTTTCTATTTTCTATCCTGCTGTCTTTTGACAGTAGTTTGGGAGGTTACCTTATCCTTACCTTTTGACAGCATATTAAAAAATAGGGCTGGGCGCAGTGGTTTAGGCCTGTAATCCCAGCATTTTGGGAGGCTGAGGCAGGTGGATCACCTGAGGTCAGGAGTTCTAGACCTGACCTAGTAGCCTGGCCAACATGGTGAAACCCCATCTTTACTAAAGACTCAAAAATCAGATGGGTATCATGGCACACGCCTGTAATCCCAGCTACTCAGGAAGCTGAGGCAGGACAATTACTTGAATCTGGGAGGTGGAGGTTTCAGTGAGATGAGATCATGGCACTGCACTACAGCCCGTGTGACAGCAAGATTCTGTCTCAAAATAAATAAATAAAATATAAAATAGGGGGAGATGAGATAGGCAATCAAAGTTTTAGTTGTCTAGAACTCTTTCTTGTTCTCTGTTCTTTTATCAGAAGCCTGTTCTGTTAAATATCAGCCTTTATGACTTATACGCTCTTAAATGTCTGTCAGTTTGCAAATTAAAATTGTTTTTAACATTTCTTTCTGTGTCATGAATTATCTGTTTCTTTTACAGTCAGTGGTTCAATTTGTTTAGGGCTGACTTCTGGAAGATGAGGCACATTTTAGATAAGAAGAATGTATAACCAAATATGTAGAAGTAGAAATGCAAGAAGCTTTTTCTGGGAGCAATGATAATCTGATGATTGTAATACTGTGGGCATAGTGAGGTAAGGGCCAGAACTAGTGACAACTGAAGGAAAAGAACTGAATAATTATGCAAGAAAATAAGTGTAACTGGGTGCTAATTTCTCTGCTTTCAAAACTCCCACAGCACCCTGTTATTGAACTAATTGTATGCTCCGTTGTAATGTTAATTATTATATCCATATGTCTTTCTAACTAAATTGTGACTTTTCAAGGCAAGGATTGTATCTTATTCATTCATTCTTTTGCAGATAATTATTGATCAAGCCCTGTTTCAAATGCTGGGGATAAAGCTGTGTGCAAAGACAAAAATATCCCTGCCCTCAATGCCAAGGAATATATTCACTTAATTTTTATCAGTGCACAGAATCCAAAGCTGGGTATTCCCAAGTAAATATCTAATATGGGACCCAACTTTAAAAGGTAGTAGTAAGATAGTCTGTTTGTGTCTGTTTAGGTGTATTGCAATAGGTTTTTTTTTTTTTTTTGGTATTGAATTATTTTTTTTGAACTTGATCCAAAAATTACTATGCATTCAGATTAAACTAATATTTCTTACCTTAATGAAAGGTAATATAGCACCTTGATACAATGAAAAGAGCACCACCCTGGGAGGAGTCCGGAATTCTAACTGGCACACTTTTACCTTCTTAGAGCCTTACTTTTCTGATATGTAAAATAAAAGGATTAATATCTCTTAGCACTCACACTTTGAATCTGAAAGTGGGACAAAGCATTCTTTCTTGTGGCCTTTGAATAAATGTTTTGTACTTTTAATTGAATGATTGGAAACAAAACTAAGAGCTGTCATTTTATGTATTTCACTTGAGTTACAATCAGTGGCTAAATGTTTTTTCCTTTTCTTTCACAGACTTGGGTCTGGATCAATATATAATAAAACGCTTTGATGGAAAGGTAAGCAAACTATGACACTTCTATGCATACATCCTATTATTTTACTAAGAAGATTTTTAAGTTTCTCTATAGTTATGTGTGAGAAATCACTGAATACCTGTTTATCTTATCAAAAGAGCATGCTTAGGATAGGAGGTCTGTACCTTCACGTGCCTCTACTGAAAGAATCAAGCAGAAGGTTCTGTATTTTTCCATGTAAGGTAACTCTCATGTAGTACCTACTGTATATATTAAGGGTTAATTTTGTGTCTGTTGACTTTTGAATGTTAACTCAATAGCCATCATAAAGATTAATAAACCCCCCAGTACTGTATTGGCATTGCTTACAAAATGCTTCCCTGATTTGACCTTCCTCAGACTTTAAGATAGTGTCTAGCAATAATTTTTTTTTTTTTTTTTTTTTTTTTTTCTGAGATGGAGTCTCGCTCTGTAGCCCAGGCTGGAATACAGTGGTGCGATCTCGGCTCACTGGAACTTCTGTCTCCCTGGTCCCAGTTCAAGCAGTTCTCCTACCTCAGCCTCCCAAGTAGCTGGGATTATAGGCATGAGCCACCATGCCCAGCTAATTTGTGTATTTTTTAGTAGAGACGGGGTTTCACCATGTTGGCCAGTCTGGTCTGGAACTCCTGACCTCCTCAGCCTCCCAAAGTGCTGGGATTACAGGTGTGAGCCACTGCACCTGGCTGCAATAATCTTAACTAGAAAATTACAAAGGTCCTTGTAGTGTTTTTGTAATAATTATGAGGACAACTCCAAATTTAGCTATAAGTTTGCATTGTACTTTCAATTATTTATACCTTAATAAATAATATAACAAATTATTCTTAGATACAGAAAATGAGACTTTCAGTTTTATTATCTCATAAAGCAGTCAAATCTATTTTTTCCTTTCAGGCTAAATTCTCCAAAAAGAAAATACTACACAGGGCCAGAAAGAAAAGTAAAGGGTCAGTTTTACACAGGATAAAGAAGGCACTTCAGATCTACAAAGCACAATGAACAGGAAGTCAGAAGGAAAATCATGGAGTGGCTGGAAAAGGCAGGATCACAAAAGAGGGTCTAGATGGGGAGAGGTCAGGGTTAGTAGAAACTGATCTTGCAGAAATGTGCCAATTCCTGCATCATTACATAAAACTCCATATGATGATAAGGTGGAGAGATAAGTGTTGAGCTCTTTTGTACAAGTGAAAAGAATGAGTAGCTGCCTTAAGATTTGAGAGATCTCAGCTAAGGTACCTGCCTAAAAATTACCTTTCCCATTCAGGTGGGAATGTCTAAATGCCTAAAATGTCTAAAATGCCTCCATCTGTGAATATCCTCTTTTTAAAGTCACATATTTTAAAAGAATGATCAAAAAGGAAGGGCACTGAACTAGATTTTAGGAGACCTAGGCTTGAAGTCCTAACTCTGCTTTGGGACAGCTTCATCTTTTCTCTGATCCCTGGTGTCTCTGCTTTATTTATAATAAAGTACCCTATCCAGTGTAAGGAATTAGTGCAGCACTTCTGATTTCAGAGTCTTTGGAGGGTCAGGTCCCTATCTTACCTGTTTTTGTGTCACTCAGAGTCCAGCATAGGCCTGGCACACAGGAGGCAAACAAATGTTTGATGACTTGCAAAAAATTACAGTAGTCAATCACATATTCCTTGGTGGAGGTCTGACTCATTAAGTCAGTAAAAACTTACAGCAAATTCATTTTAACAAGTAACTTTTTTTGGTCACTGAAAGAATCCATAGTAGCATGAGAGTTTGCTCCTCTCTTGTATACATGTGTATAAACCTGAAAACATACAAAGAAGTTGAATATGTGCAAGTTGAACAACAGATTAATGTGTTATAAGGGGATTTCCATTCTTAGAGATTTTTCAAATATAAAATCTGTAATGATAACTCATGTTTCCTGTATGCTCTTCAATTTTTTCCTGTTGTGGCCCAGTAACTATTTGGTGTACTTGCTTAAGAATTGGCAGCTTTTGGGTGGGCGCAGTGGCTCACACCTGTAATCCCAGCACTCTAGGAGGCCAAGGCAGATCTGCCTAGATCGTGAGGTCCGGAGTTCAAGACCAGGCTAGCCAACATGGTGAAACCCCATCTCTACTAAAAATTAGCCTGGCGTGGTGTTGGGCCCCTATAATCCCAGCTACTTGAGAGGCTGAGGCAGGAGAATCACTTGAAACTGGAAGGTGGAGGTTGCAGTGAGCTGAGATCGTGCCACTGCACTCCAGCCTGGGCAACAAGAGCGAAACTCCATCTCACAAAAAAAAGAATTGGCAACTTTTGGCATGACTGATGAGCTTCATCTTTGTTTCCGTTGTATTAAAACTATGAGCTCTACATTTCTTATCGTTAGTATTTTTCTGCTTTTCATTTATTTTTATAAAATAGCAAGAATAAAATACAATAAAACATTTAAGTGTTTGAGTACCTACCTTGTGGTGACAAAAATAGCAGTGTTTTTGTGTTTGGAAGGCAGATTTAACAGGTTATAGTTGCAAATGAACTATAAGCATTAATTTTAAAATTGGAATAGGAAAGGCAAGATTTAGGAATATCAGTGTATGTTTGAAAGTATGACTCATATGAAAGGCAGGCATATGAATGTTGACTTTATGGTAGCGGAGCATAGGTTCTGAAAGAGAAATTAGAGATTCATAAAAGGTGGTATAGAATTGACCCTGAGCAAGCCAGCTTGTGCCTTAGCAATGAGTGGGAAGTACTTATTTCCCTTTTATCTACCTTATGATATGCACATTGAGTTCTTCATTTAAATCCTTTGTTAATTTCCCTCAAATACATTCTTGAGGTCTTGTTTTAGGCCAAGTTTAGGCTTCTTAAATAGGATCTTTTTTTATGGTTTATGTCTTTACAAATTATTTCATATGAAATTTAAGAAAGTAGTTTCTATACTGGTTTAAAACCTTATGTAGACTGGGCACAGTGGCTCATGCCTATAATCCCAGCACTTTGGGAAGCTGAGGCAGGCAGATCACCTGAGGTCAGGAGTTTTGAGACTAACCTGGTCAACATGGTGAAACCCCATCTCTACTAAAAAATAGAAAAATTAGCCTGGCTTGCTGGCAGATACCTGTAGTCTCAGCTACTTGGGAGGCTGAGACAGGAGAATCACTTGAACGCAGGAGGCGGAGGTTGCAATGAGCCTAGATCACGACACTGCACTCCAGCCTGGTGACAAAGTGAGACTCTGTCTCAAAAAAAAAGGGAAAACCTTATATAATGAAGAGTGCCAGATTCATTTAGTGTTTGATCAGTTCAAAAGTTTTCGATGGTTTTTTGTTATGTATGAAGTCTTTTGCTTGATAATTGTAACTATCAGTACTTTCTCAACTGTTGGTCTTCTCATTTTTCTTTAGTTCTTCATGACTCTTTTGTTTCTCTCATTCAGAAAATCTTAATTTTTAAGTAGCTGGTTCTAGAATACACAAATTCTAAGACAATTTTCTGTTAAAAAAAATAGATTCATGTGGTAATGATATTATAGTACATTTTCTGCATTATGGCCAGAAATGTAGTTAGAAAGCTAAACATCCAAGAGGAATTTCCTTTTAGACTTGCTTTAATTTTTAAATGGGTAATTTTCTCCCTCTCCCTTTTTTCCTTTTTTCTTTTTTTAATTTGGAAGATAAACTAGCTATTAAATGCTTAGAGAAATAATTATTTACTCCTATTGTCTTAGCCCTCATTATCTTAACTTTTAGCACACCATTTAACAAAGTCCAAAATTTGGCCAGTAACAAACACTAGCTTATTTTATAGCCTTCTAATTGAACTAAACTTCAACCTTTTTGTCATTGAAAGTAAGAAAAAAATGTAAAAATAATATCATTTTCCTGGAATGTTTTAAATTCGTACCTGAATAATGGAACCTCCGGATGCAAAATAGAGAACGGTGTCCCAACTCTTGTTGACAGATAATTGTGCTTTGCTAAAATCTTTTCTCCTGATCTGTCTAATTAACTAGAAGGTTCTCTGCAAGAAGTAAATGAGAGAAAAAAAAAAAAGTAAATGAGACATTACTATTTCAACTGATTGTCAATGAAAACTGAATTTGATGAAGCAGCTTTTGAATTTGTAGGTGAATCTTTTTCTTTTTCCAGACTCCATTATTAGTTTATGTTAATGGACACTAATACTTTTAGAATACTAGCAACTTCCCTTGTAGAAAAGTTATGAAATACATTATTATTGGCACTTGCATGGTCGGTTGCATTTCCAAACCATCTACTATCATAGGCCTTGTGTAAAGAATAGTAACAGCTATGGTTACCATTGGTTTTAAGAATATGTTTCATAGATAAGTGACATTATTTTTAAAATATGAGACTAGGTATGAAAGTTTAAAACTTCAAATCTTGGAAGAGTACGGATTTTCTCTTAGACATTTGAAAATTATTATTATTATTATTATAAATAGCTTATTAGCATTATTATAGAGATGGTAATACAAAATATGTTCTGACTTTTTTTATTATTATTTTGAGAAGGAGTTTTGCTTTTGTCACCTAGGGTAGAGTGCAATGGTGTCTTCTCAGCCCACTGCAACCTCCACCTCCCAAGTTCAAGCAATTCTCCTTCCTTAGCCTTCCAAGTAGCTGGGATTAAAGATGTCTGCTATCACACCCAACTAATTTTTTTGTATTTTTAGTAGAGACAGGGTTTCACCATGTTGGCCAGGCTGGTCTCGAACTCCTGACCTCAGGTGATCCACCCGACTTGGCCTCCCAAAGTGTTGGGATTACAGGCTTGAGCCACCACCCTGGCCGGCTTTTGTTTTAATGTAATATGTCATTGATTCTTTTTAAATGCACCTTCCTGTGTTGAATCCTTCTTGTGAAAAAAAAAAATGCACCTTCCCCTAGTATCCATGTATTTTACTAATGATTTGTCAATATAGTCATTTCATGAATTTTGGGTTCTTTAATTAAAACTATAGTTTTTCTTTGTTTCATTTATCATCTTTTATGATATTACCATCTAGTTGACCTATAAAGCAAAGCAATTATTTTGAAGTGGAGCCTTTATTTTACATTATTGTTCATGATTTCTTTAATCATTTAGTTGCTATCTTTTATTTGCATGATTTATTTCAAGTGGTTTGTAGCCTTCTTTATTTTCCCATTTTCTCTTACCTCTTTTTCCCTCAGCAAACCAAAGATAGAAATTATAGTTTGTATTTCCTTTTTCTATTGCATGTAATAGACAAGTTTCTCCACATCAAATATCACCATGTTTTCTTATAAAGTTACAGAGAAATTGCATGGTATAGATAAAATTGTTTCTTAAGCAAGGAATACCAGTTTCCACAATGTTGATGCAACCCGCTTATCTCTTCTAAAAACTATACAGTGTATGCCCTATTTTCAAATAGCAAAATTGTTTGTTGAAACCAGTTCATTATCATCATACCACAATGTATTTCTTTTTTTTTTTTTAGAGAATAGATTTATTATTTTCTACCTATTGATTCCCCTTTCCCCCAACCTCTCCCTGTACTTTTCAGAAATACTGCCTCTGAATTTTTTCCATTATTTGTAACTGCAGTCCCCTCAGAACCTTGATGATCTCTCCAACTTGGAAGAATTAATATGTATTTTATTTCTACCTCCTTTATGATACCTACAAGAATATTTGTTCACACGGAATAAGAAAACATTTTACGTAAAATAAAAATGAAATATTATCCACATTTAGCTGTAAAGAGATAAAAGTATAGTCAAAACCAAGAAAGAGAGGTACTAATTATAGTGTTTATAACAGACAATATGATTAGAAAGGAACAGATGGAAGTCATAGTTGAAAATCAAAGCTTTAATATTACTACATGCTCTTACTTTTACTAGGTAAAAGGTCTTTTTGAAAATATTAACAATGAAACTTTAAAATAAGATTCCTTTTCAGGGAAATTGTTGGTTCCTCTAAAGGGAATATGAACACCTTTTTTTTCCTATTATGTAATACTTCTTGGTACTTTATTCCAGTTGTAATTATTTATTTCTCAGATAAAATAAGACCCTAGAATAAGGTCGAGTATAGTTTTACTCCTTGACATATATAGTAAGTTTTAAGGAATATTCTGTCTTTTAAGAGTTAAATGTATTGAAGATCGAGGAAATGTAAATTAGGACATAGGGACTAAAAGTCTCCTGGGACAGGATTTGGTGAATCTCCACATTTATTTAAACTAGTCTAGGCAAATTTAGATAACAGGTTATAATGTGACATGTAATTCTGCATTGCTAATTAGCCACATCTTTCTTTTCCTTTCTCTTGGCCTCCAGAGACCTGAAACCAGTCAAATAGGAACTCTTGGTTAATTAATATATTTATTCAGGGTTTTGGCTAAATATGAATATGTCAATATAATTTTATTAGTTTTTCTTATGAGCTGTGTTTTCATTTGCCCTATCAATCTCATTTTTAAAGTAGAGTGTACCATTTCTGTTTTCTTTTTCTTTATATAGGGAAATTCTTGCTTTAAAAACACGGTAACAGATGCCAAGAGAATGAAAGTATTTCCTTAAAGCCAGAAGTTCCTCACAGATATTTCATAGTCAAAAGTTACTTTGGGGAGTGATGATTGGGACCTTTTTTAAAATCCCATTTTCACTCATTGGTTGTCAGTATTTTTTGTTTGGTTGGTTGGTTTTTTTTTTTTTTTTTTTGGTTTAAAGTGAAATTTCTGGGCCAGGCCCCGTGCCTCAGGCCTGTAATCGCAGGACTTTGGGAGGCCAAGGCAAACGGATCATTTGAGGTCAGGAGTTCAAGACCATCCTGGCCAACATGGTGAAACACCATCTCCACTAAAATTACAAAAATTAGCCAGGCGTTGTGGTGCACACCTGTAATCCCAGCTACTTGGGAGGCTGAGACAGAATTGCTTGAACCTGGGAGGCAGAGGTTGCAGTGAGCCGCGATGGCACCACTGCACTCCAGCCTGGGTGGCAGAACAAGACGCTCTCTCAAAAAAAAAAAGAAAGAAAGAAAAGTGAAATTTCTAAATGAAAAATGCTTGACTATATTTGTCTTGTGGGAATTAACGCCAATAATAATATTTTTGAGTGCTTATTATGTGCCAGGCTTACATATAATTACTCATTTAGTGTACATAACCACTTTCTTAGCTATTTTTATTATGATTTTACAGATTAAGAAAATAAGAGCTGGGAGTGGTGGCTCATGCCTGTAATCCCAGCGCTTTAGAAGGCTGCTTGAGTTCAGGAGTTCAAGACCAGCCTGGGCAACATGGCAAAACCCCTTCTCTACAAAAAAATACAAAAAGTAGCCAGGTGTGGTGGCACACACCTGTAGGTCCAGCTACTCAGGAGGACAAGGTGAGGGGATTGCTTGAGCCCAGAAGGTAGAGGCTGCAGATTGCACCACTGCACTTCAGCCTGGGCGACAGAGTGAGACCCTTTCTCAAAAAAAAAAAAAGAAAAGAAAAGAAAAGAAAGAAAGTAGAGAAAAGATAAGTAACTAGCCTAAAATCATACAACTAGGATTCCAAAGTCTCTTAAACACTATGTGATACCACCTTTTGTATGCCTAATCCAGCAATGTATATGACCTCTTTAAAAATTTTACTGCCTTACTTATAACTGTTTGCTCAAAAAACTAACCTTGATGTTTCACTTTCTTTCTGGTAAGAGTTGAAGTTAATCTTTTCCAGTTTGATAAAGTTTTGAATTCTACTTGCTTGCAAAAAAAAAAAAAAGAATGATAAAGTACAGCTAGAAATTCTATTAACCTGAGAAACCACATAACACTTCATTTTAAAGAAAGAAAATACAAGCTATATAAATTTTAATACCTGAATTTAAAAATCAGAATACCAATTTTACTGTTATTGGCTCCATTATTTTTTCATATACCGTAAGCACCACTTGGCATCTTGAAAAGTACTGTCTTTTTTTTTTTAAGCCATTACTCTTAAAATGAGCACTGTCATCTGTATTTGAAAACTTGGATCTTTGCTAATTGTAATCAAGGTTATTCTTTTGAGCAAACAGTATTAGGTAAGGTAGTAAAATTTTTAAAAGGTCATATACACAACTGGATTAGACATAAGAAAGGTGGTATCACATAGTGTTTAAGAGAATTTGAAATCCTGGCTCTACAATTTACTATTATAAACTAAACAATTTATTAACTCTTTCAAATATTGATTAATTATATGTTAAATAGATCATCATTTGGATGGAGCTGCTCATTATAGTCTTTAGACAAGCAAAATTTAGAATGTAATTAATTTACTGGCTGTGCGCAGTGGCTCATGCCTATACTCCCAACACTTTGGAAGGCTGAGGCAGGCAGATCACTTGAGATCAGTAGTTCAAGACCAGCCTGACCAACATGGTGAAATCTGAACTCTACTAAAAATAAAAAAATTAGTCGAGTGTGCTGGTGGGCACCTGTAATCCCAGCTACTTGGGAGGCAGAGGCAGGAGAATCGCTTGAATCAGGAGGCGGAGGTGCAGTGAGCCAAGATTGTGCGACTGCGCTCCAGCCTGGTCAACAGAGTGAGACTCTGTCTCAGAAAAAAGAAGCCAGGTACAGTGGCTCATGGCTGTAAATCCCAACACTTTGGGAGGCTGAGGTGGCTGGATCACCTGAGGTTAGGAGTTCAAGACCAGCCTGACAAACATGGAGAAACCTTGTTTCTACTAAGAATACAAAATTAGCCAGGCATGGTGGTGCATGCCTGTAATCCCAGCTACTCAGTAGGCTAAGAATGAAGAATTGCTTGAACCTGGGAGGCGGAGGTTGTGGTGAGCCAAGATCATGCCATTGCATTCCAGCCTGGGCAACAAGAGGAAACCCCATCTCAAAAATAAAAAGAATGTAATTAACTTACAAAAGTGAACTGAGGAACAAATTCAACGTTTCTTCTCCTTTCACACCTGCTGGAATTTTCTGTTTTATTTTTAGTTACAGATTTTGCCATCTTTCTTCTTTCCCATCCAAAGTTCTTTAAATTATTTTTAAAACATTTGCTCAGTTTTCTCTTCTCTTACAAATTAGCAAATTTAGTTCTTTTTTACACACCATAACCCTAAAAAAAAATCTGGCTTTGGTATCTGAAATATTTTCCAAGGCATTTCCATTTTGATTATCTCAGTACTCTGTTTGGCAGCTGTGTGAAATGGTTAGTAGATATTATAAAGTATGCTGAATTGGTATGAAAAATACTCTTGTAGATTGGTGAGCTTCTTTATGTGTAATAGAGTGGCATGAAGAGTGTGGACTTTGGATATAGACAGTCATGTATTTAAATATAGGCTCTGTCACATAGTTGATGGGTAACCTTGAACAAGAGAACAGTTAACCTCTCTGTCAGTTACATTCTCAGTAAAATTGGGACAATAGGTAAAGTATCTAGCGCTGTAAATTATAGCTATTGTGCATGACTTTGAGCCTTTTACTCAATTTATGAAAGGAGTTCTCTGTTATCATATATATGATCTTCTTTCTTGGTTTGCATGAAAAGCTGCAGACTAGTATACCCTCTGCACAATTGTTCTCTCTATAGTCCTTTCCTTCCCAGTTCAATTAGCTATAAAAATCTACTGTGCTACCTGGGCAGTGGCTCATGCCAGCACTATGGGAGGCTGAGGCAGGCGAATCACGAGGTCACGAGTTTGAGACCAGTGTGGCCATCGTGGTGAAACCCCATCTCTACTAAAAATACAAAAAATTAGCTAGGTGTAGAGGCAGGCGCCTGTAATTCCAGCTACACGGGAGGCTGAGGCAGGAGAATCACTTGAAGCGGAGGTTACAGTGAGTTGAGATTGGGCCACTGCACTCCAGTCCTTGTGACAGAGTAAGAATCTGTCTAAAAAAAAAAAAAAAAAAAATCTCCTGTGCTGTTTCTGCAATGAGCAACTGGCCCTGGTTAGTCCATTACCTAAAGAGAGGCCTCCAGTTCGGTTTCACATTTCTGAGTTGTCCTGTGTTCACAGTTACTCATTTCTGAGCTGTAAAATCCCTTGGGCTCTGTCACATAATTTCCAGCTGTAGGCTTGTAAATTGCTAATACCATCTATTTTTCAGTCAAGAAATTTTGTAATGCTACTCAGTGTGCTTAGAATAGGATAGTAAATTTAGGTCAAATTTTATTTCATGGTTATTGAAGTTTATTTATGGAAAAAAATCTTTAAAACCATTTGATATTTGGAAATATTTTGGAGTGGTACCCAGCTAAATTAGCTAACAACAACTGCTTGTCCAAATGCCAGCCTTCATAATGACTGTTTTTTTAAAAAAAATACCAATGTGGATAGCACTTTATTTATGCAATGTAATTTTGGAGGAGACTTTTTTCTAAGGAGCCATCCTGTATTCTTCTTTAGTTACTAATTATCTGAACTCATCCATATTTGATTGCTTATATATTAATATGAGTGGCAAAGCAACTAATTTGCCATGAAATTAAAAAAATATTATGTACATGAAATGGTAATGAGACATCCTAGTTTTGTTTTATTGTGCTTAGCAGATGATATCTAAAACATTTCTATTCCTCATTTCCTATTTCCAGGTGTTCAGTGATATTATTACAGGTTTTAATTGTTTCTTTGTATATTATGTTTTGTGATATGTATATTTGATTGGTTTGTTCATATAATCAAACAATGTCAATATTTTTTCTTTTTCTCATCTCCTGATTAGGATTTCTGGCAGGTACTGACTCAGCAGCATGTGCTTTAAATTAATTAATGCTCCAAAATCCATAGTAATGCTTCAGGAACAAAGGTTCAGTGCATGATGCGTATGTCCTTCCCCTGCTCCCTTCAGAATGATTTTGTTCCTGTCACTTTAAATTAACATACTTGAATATAACAATCCAAGCACTGCACAGGTCCTTGAGAATTTAATACCCAGCATGATTTAAAAGGAATTTTTAACATTGTATGTTACACAAACGCTTAAGGAACATTGTTTTAATCACTCTCATTAAGTGTAAGAAATAATTAATTAATTGGGTCACTTAAATAGTCTTACTTGGAGGCCAGGCCTGGTGGCTCATGCCTGTAATCCCAGCACTTTGAGAGGCTGAGGCAAGAGGATTACTTGAGCCCAGGAGTTCACGACCAGCCTGAGCAACATAGCAAGACCTCATCTCTATGAAAACATTTAAAAATAGTAGTAGTCCTAGCTACTCGGGAGGCTGATGTGGGAGAATTGCTTGACCTCAGGAGTTGGAGGTTATAGTGAGCTATCATTGTGCCACTGTACTCCAGCCTGGGTGACAGAGTGAGACCCTGTCTCTAAAACAAAAACAAAAAAGTCTTATTTGGGATATTATGTTCCTACTTGAACTGTAACAGGACTGATGAGACAACAGTAACTTCAAGTTAAAAATTAATATTTTTTCTTTTGAAATTTCATACATAATAAATACAAATAAGCAGTTGCTTGGTTGCACTTTGCTCAATAAAATGGCTTAAGGGAAGCAAATGGAACATCTAGAAAGACTTCATTATTTTGCTTTTCTGAGCTAATCAATTACTTTAACTTGGAAAAGCAACTAAATATTTGGAAAAAACCATGAAAAGAGTATACTTGTAGGTTGTCAAAGGAGATCTTCAAGGACACTCCTAAAAGTACTTTTTAAATTGATCTTTGAAGGCTTGGACTCTAATGGTAGTTTATAAATTATTTAAATTTATTCATTAAAATATTACTCTCACATTTCTGGTGGTTGGCAGTCTTAAAAATATAAATTAAGCTGAATTATAGTAATTAAATATGAATCAAGCTTAATTATACAAATATTTTGGTTTAAAATAACTAATGATATAATTAATGAAGACCACAGGGTGCTCTTTATTTTTACAGTACATTTTTTCTGTACTCCTTTGTTTCAAAAATGGAGTGTTTACTAGTAGTCCCTTTACCAAACCCTCAAATTAGGCATCCTATTATTGCTACAATAGATTATCTTCCTAAATACCTTTTCCTTTAACAGCATTTGAACCAAACCAACAAATACATTAAAACTTATGTCAGAATAATTTATAGATGCTCCTATTATCAATGTTTCTAATCCTGGGAATTCTATTTTAGAACAGCCATGGCACAAACATCATACAAAGTACCAACAGTAGATCAGATGAGATACTAATACCTGTGATTGAGGCCAGCCACTTGTGGTTCTTTAATTATGTAGAACAGTTTGCAGAGGGCAGCTAAAAACTCTTTCTCAAGACTGGGCATGGTGGCTCACGCCTGTAATACCAGCACTTTGGGAGGCCGAGGTGGGCAGATCACAAGGTCAGGAGTTAGAGACCAGCCTGGCCAACATAGTGAAACCTCATCTCTACTAAAAATACAAAAATTTAGCTGGGCGTGGTGGCAAGAGCCTGCAATCCCAGCTACTTGGAAGGCTGAGGCAGGAGAATTGCTTGAACCCAGGAGGCAGAGGTTGCAGTGAACTGAGATTATGCCATTGTACTCCAGCCTGGGCTACAGAGCGAAATTCCATCTCAAAAAAAAAAACTTCTTTCTCTCCTTTAATAATTATATGGCTTACAGCTCGAAGATTTAAAATGACTGGACTTGGATAGGTGTCCTTACTAATTAGGAATAGATTAGAAAGGCAGCAGTTAGTAAGTGCTTAAAAGTCTCTGGAATCTGCAGCATTAAGTAGTCAACCACATTAGGTGACAAAAGAGCACCAGTCTTCTTTAAACTTTCACTATTGAAGGTAATGTCCTTGGTTGATCAAGGATTCAAAATCAAGTTTTTCTGTATTCCTAAGGATATCTTGTGAATAAACTTTTTAATTAAAGAATAATAAACTTTTTTCTTAGGTAGTGGGAGAATTGTTTACCTGTATTGGGTTCTATGAATATCACTCATTTTGGTGACACTGGTATAAATCCTTTAAGCTTCCAAAGGTCATTGAACAATTATTTTGTTTCTTGCTTGCTTCCTTGCGGGGATTTGTTCTTTGCATGCTAAGTTTCTTTTGACTGTGGAAAGGCTGGGATCATTTTGTTTTCCTGGTAGCATAGTATGCTGTTCTTTAGATGCAGCATTATTAATGCTGTTAAATACTTAGACTGCTGTGAGGAGTATCCATAATGTCTCTTTCCAGTCTCTGAGTTCCACCACTACTAAAGTTTGTTAATCTAACCCATATGTTTGACTATTCAAGTTGAGAAATAAATAATAATATAATGATAAAGTGCACCAAAGAAGGGTGTAGTTTACTTAGTCGTCTCAAATATTCAGACTCCTATTAAAATATCTTTAAATCCATTTTTATTTTAGATTATGTTGTGTTTGAATTTGGGATCAATGAACCCATTTGATTTATCATTGTTGATTTGAAAACATAAACATGACTAACCATTGCATTTCTTACACCTTCATCTTTAGGTTTTTGCATCATAGAACAACATTTGAAGTTCACGTTGGTATGAGAGAACTTTCTTTAGTTCCAGGCTAACTTCTTTTTTCTTATATTTTAGCACAAATACTCTAGCATGTTTTAAGGTCACACAAATAAAATTCTATAGGAGATATACTAAACAAGTTATTTCTCCTTCTATTCTAGTAAAACGAGTTCTCAACTTAACCTTAACATCTATTTATGATCTTTGGTTTTAAATCATATGTATGAGGATAGTCCTTTATTTGCATATTTGTTTTTGGCATGATGAATTTTTAAAAATTCTCTTGAATAAAAAACATCACCAATTACAGATTAATCTAACATATATTAACTTAAAAGTATAAAGAATATTACACTTGAAGTGATGCACATTTTCAAAATGATTGAAATATACGTGAATAAGTGAAAGCTTTAAAAAATGTGCACTTATATGATTGGTTTGGACTTTCTTCTTCAACTTCAAGTTAACTTAGCAGATACAAACTAAGCCCTAAGGTAAATATTTTATGATAGTTAACTACTTCAAAAATACTCAGTCCTCATTAACATTTTCCAGAAATTGTGAACAATATAGATACCCAGCATGTTCCTGTGCAGTTGATCAATGTAACATATAATGATTCATGACCTGGGCTCTGGAGTCTCCTGCCACTTAATGGAATTGTAACCTTTGGCTACTTATTCAACTTCTCTAAACCTAGTTTTCTTATCTATAAAGTGCAGATAATCGTATCACCTACCTCATAGAATTGCAGTGAACACTTAAAGAGATAATGCAAATATAAAATGCCTAGCACAGTGTCTGGCATTTACTAAAGGGAGTAAATCAAATGAAATGCTAACACCTGTAATTGAAGTCAGTGACATCCAGTTATGAGAAGTGTAATGTTTAAGTTCTTCATATGTCTTTAATGGTCAATGGTGTTTAAGGGATACCTATAAATGTTTGTTTGCTTTCAAAATTGATTTTAAATTCCTTCATCAAGTTTCCTGGGAGGTGATAGTTACTAAAACAGTGTAGATCAAGGTTGTGAACAGTGATCCTCAGAGTGAAACTTTAATTTTTGTTCTTATGATACATTTTGTATTTATACAAATTTTTTTCCAAGTGAAAGAAGGTGAAATCCCTATATTGACTTATTCTTCAAAATCTTTACTTGAGATTGTTTTCACATTAAGTGATAGAGAAATCTTTTTTAACCCAAGTGACTAAAACCAACACTGCTGCTGATTTCAGGACTGTTCTTTTTAGCACTGATACATTTGAGTGACCAGAGTTCAAAATTAAATTTTTAGATCTAGGGAGCAGATAAAAGCTGCTTTGAAGCTAGTATGTAGAAATGATATGGTAGAACATAGTAGAGTTGAAGATTTTCTCCTTCTAGAGTTTTGATAATACCTCATCAGATACCGAGAATTAAAACAAACCTTTTCAGCAAAGTTGTATCATTTCCTTAAAGTTAATGCCATTCCAGTAGACTTTTAAAATGTTTTATTACTGCTTTTTAATCAAATCATCTGCCACTGTTTTTTAAAAACATCTTCATTTGTACCATCTTCTCTGAAGCCATCTACTTAATGAGATAGGAAAACATTTGCATTCCGGGTATTTGGAATTGTTCTCACAGCTAAGGTGGTTAGATTTGGGACTGAAAAGAGAATTGCTTTCTGGCATAGTGAAGCTTACAGTATCTTAAGCATTCACCTTCCAATTTGTTGCACAGTAATTTATGTATGTTCTCCTCAAATTCAATATTACCTTTGAAAAGCTTAGAAGAAAATCTGAGTCAGAAGGAGGAATCATAAACTACTTCAAATCAGAAATATTTTGATTTCATTATTATCTGACATATCCCCAAATTCTACCTTTCTGCAAGTTCAGAGATGGGGTGGGGAATAAGAATAATATATTTTAGCTGTGCGACATTTTTAATTTGGGAGTAGTGTGATTGTTTAAGATTGATGTTTTATCAAGGCTTTGGCATCTATCCATTTACCAACTAGATAATGAAGTGTGCACATTAATTGCATGGGAAAATTGCTGAATTTTCTCTTTCTTTCTAACACCCCACCACACACCTTGACCCCAACCTTAAGTAGAAATACTGTTTATCATTTGGAAATGGTATGCCAAAATTGTATTTCCCAGAAGAAGCTTACTATCATTAATTTGTTTTTGATGTACAACCTTAAATATTACTCAAGGGATTTAGATAGACTTTGAAATGTATTTCAGCAATGTAGAGAAATATTAATACTAAAATAATCCAAAGGTTTCAGCCCCATAAAGGATGTCACTTATTTTAAATAAACACAGTAAAGCTGTGTTCTTTATCAGATTTTCTATATGCCAAAGATGTTTTAATTTTTAGATGATATGTAAACATTTATTTTGCAAATACAGCCCATCAACTTCTATTAAATAGAAAAAGGTTTTTTGAACTTTATAACTTGAAAATTAGATCCTAACTAGAAGAAATAATAAGTTTCCAGATATGATTTCACTCTTTGGTTTCATCTACTTGAGTCCCAGAAGGCAAAATTATTAACCCTATTTTGATCAACCCTGTAACTAGTTAGGATTTACTGTTTGAGTACACTTAGCACTCATGAGTCTGCAAATCCCAGTCCCAGTACCCCTCATGGCACCAACAATTTTAGCCACGTATTTTAAAAGTTTATGCAATTGATCAGAAACCAAAGTGTGGATGCTTCAGCATAAAGTCATCTGGTACAGTAATCCAGGTTTTTGACTCACTGTGAAGCGTAGCAATTACACATGTGAAGTGTATTATTTGCTATGTAATAAGTTTACTTTCAAGTCTTTCTGCTTATCTGAAAAATAAATATATTCAGGGTATGGTGCAGTTGAGATCAATACCAGAAACCTGTGATAAGACCCATTTGCTTTTACTTGAGATCAGTAATTTGAATATGTTGGTGGTACTGTATCTATAATTACATTTTAAATTTTGAAATAAATAAGATTTAAGACTAGTTCACATCAGTGAATAGTAAAACAGTTACATTTTGTTAAGTTAGTGAGCATATTGCTTTAAAACATTGTGCATAATTTTGTTCTCCAAGAAGGGGTAACATTTGCAGTAAATTGAATAGAAATGCTATTCTTGTCATTTGACCTGCATTCTGCTTCTGTACCCTTAATTTCAGAGATTCAAGTGATTGGAATCAAGTTTGAAATGTAACTTCTAAGCTGCATAAAATAACATAGTGCTCTGTAAGGTATATGCAGTTACAATCTCTTTTAAGAATATCTAGTTCTGGCCGGTTGCACTGGCTCATACTTGTAATCCCAGCATTTTGGGAGGCCAAGGAGGGCAGATCACTTGAGGTCAGGAGTCAAGACCAGCCTGGTCAATATGGTAAAACTCTGATTCTACTAAAAGTACAAAAATTAGCTAGGTGTGCTGGCACACGCCTGTAATCCCAGCTACTCGGGAGGCTGAGGCAGGAGAATTGCTTGAACCCAGGAGGCAGAGTTTGCTGTGAGCCAAGATCATGCCACTGCACTTCAGCCTGGGCAGCAGAGCAAGACTCCATCTCAAAAAAAAAAAAAAAAAAAAAGAATATCCAGTTTTATTTAAATAATTTTCAGCATGTATACTGAAGATTGCTAGAGTCTTACCTCAGGAACTTGAAGATGAAATAAATTCTCATAGACCCTTACCAAAAATTTTTTTAACTGATCTGATAATTCATTACCTAATCTCACATTATATATCCCTACAATAGAATTGAAGTGTATTCTATTTCTTTCAACTTTTATATTCAAACATTTCTTTCTTATAGTTTATTATATTTGAATTTATTACATACATTGAATTAAATATAAATCCTTAGGTTATACTTTCTAGTAAAAAGTACACATTAATATAAATCAGTATATTACAAATTATTTGTAATATAATATAATTTGTTTTTAAAAAAAAACAGGCTGGGTTTGGTGGCTCATGTCTGTAATTCTAGCACTTTGGGAGGCCAAGGCCAGGATGATCACTTGAGGTCAGGAGTTTGAGACTAGCCTGGCCAACGTGGTGAAACCCTGTCTCTACTAAAAATACAAAAATTAGCTGGATGTGGTGGCATGTGCCTGTAATCCCAGCTACTCAGGAAGCTGAGGCAGGAGAATCGCTTGAACCCGGGAGGCAGAGGTTGTAGTGAGCCAAGATCTCACCATTGCACTCCAGCCTGGGGGACAAAGCAAGACTCCGTCTCAGAAAATAAAAAAAAGAGGAAAAGAAAACAACAAGAACAAAAAATTTAAATAACTACTTCTGTGGCAGTGAGAGAAAATGAACATTATTACCAACCTGATAAGGAAGATTATGTTCTCTTTGGAATATGCCTCCATAACACCCCTGAAGTATATCAATGGTGTTTGCTTTAAATTTAGATTAAATGAAGGAGCGTTTTACTTGACATTTTCTTTCTTTTAAATTTTTTTTTTTCCATAGATTTTGGAGGAACAGGTGGTATTTGGTTACATGAGTAAGTTCTTTAGTGGTGATTTGTGAGATTTTGGTGCACCCACCAACTGAGCAGGATACACTGTACCCAATTTGTAGACTTTTATCCCTCACTTCCTTTACCCTTCTCCCCACCCGAGTCTCCAAAGTCCATTGTATCATTCTTATACCTTTGCATCCTCATAGCTTAGCTTCCACTTATGAGTGAGAACATACGATATTTGGTTTTCCATTGCTGAGTTACTTCACTTAAAATAAGTCTCCAGTTCTATACAGGTTGCTGCAAATGCCATTAATTCCTTTTTATGGCTGAGTAGGATTCCATCGTATACATATTCCATAGTTTCTTTATCCACTTGTTTATTGATGGACATTTGGGCTGGTTCCACATATTTGCAATGGCAAATTGTGCTGCTATAAATGTGTATGCAAGTATCTTTTTTGTATAATGAGTTATTTTCTTCTGGGTAGATACCCAGTAGTGGGATTGCTGGATCAAATGATAGAATCAGGTCTTTGATTTTAAAACACCAGCTAAGAAGCAGCCATAGGCACAGAATAATCTAAAAGTTTGTTTTCTAGTAACTCTCATTTCCTCCCAAATTTTGACTTACTTATTTGGCATTCTTAGTAGCTTTAAATAACTTGAGGGATCAAATTTGATGGTTTTATAATAATTTTTGTGTCTGTAATTATTATGTTATGAATTTTGTAAGAATCTTCCTCAGAATTTTGGATACACTGTAAATTCACTTATAAATTCTTAGAGTTAGTAAATACATACATAATCCTAAATGTACCTGAACTACTTACTCTTTAACAAGAGCATGCCTCCAAAAACAAGTAACTTTTCTCCCTCTCTACTTCTTTGCCACCCCAACCGCAAAAGCATGGAAGAACAATGTAGACCTTTACTAAAGAATTAAAAACAGCACATCACAAAACATGAGTCATTTAAAAGTTCTCTTTAAACATCTTTTATTTTCATTTCTAAGGCACTGCTGCAGAGCACACTAACATTTTCTGTTTGCTCCATTTCTCTCACATGCACATACTCATGCACATGTGCCATTTTCTTTTCTGTTTTTCCTGACTAGGAAACTTTCTACTCCTTTCTCGACACATCTCCTTCCCTTTTTTGTTAACCTTTCCAGAGTCCTTGTTCCTTCTAAATCTTTCTTCCAGGTGTTGTCTTCAGCTTTTTCTCATATAGAGCAATTTGGCCGCCTTTTGGTTTCTTTTGCTCCCTGTATAGCAGAGGTCTCACATATAGCCATACAAGCAATTCTTTCCTCCTTCAAGGAACAGAGGCTTGCAAACATGGACATAGCCTATTTAATTCAGAGGTGGAAGGGATAGCTTCCTGGAGAAAGGCATACTAACTGAATTAGCACTGTAAGGTATTGTTGTAATGTAACCCCTATGGAGACATGTTCTGAGAGCAATTTATTACTCACAATCAGCATACGATTGAAGGTCCTTTTAGTGCCATTTTAATGATCTCTGCAGACTTTATAGTTGTCTTAATGGTGGAGGTAGTAAGGCCTAAACCAAGACCCCACATGCATCTGATGTTCAGTCTCTCAGGCTGCCTTTAAACCATTCAGATAATTGAAGTTTATTTTTACTTTGGAAATGATTACATACTCTGCTAGGAATCAGAAAACCTTCAAAAGGAAGATGGGCTACTAAAAGCAGAAAATATCATAAAAGAGTCATCTACACTTAGTCAGTCCATTGATTTTTAACAAAGGTACCAAAATAATTCAGTAGGAAAGAAAAGTATTCTCAACAAATGGTTTAGAGAAAGAACTGTATGTCCATCTTCTTAAAAATGAACCTTACCCCTTACCTCACCATTTATAAAATTTACTTGAAATGGATCATAAGCCTGAATGTAAAATCTTTAAAGCTCCTGAAAGAAAATATAAGAGAATATATTAAACAGTATATAGAAAGCATTAACCATAAAAGAAAAAAAATGATAAATTGGACTTTGTGAAAGTCTTATTTATCCATTTCTAAAACTTCTAATTGTCAAAACAAAAATTACAAGCCACATACTGGCAGAAAATATTTTCAGTGGATATATTTGACTATTTTCTGTTGCTGAGTAACAAATCTAAGCTTAGTGTCTTAAAACAGTAATAATTATTTCTTGTTTCTGATACTTTCTGTGAATCAGGAATTTGGGGGCAGTTTGGCTAGATGGTTTTGGCTCAGGCTCTCTCATGAGGTTACCATCAGATGTTGACTGGGATGTGAGTCATCCCATTGACCGAGGATGAGGATTCATTTCTAAGGTGGCACACTCACCTGTGCTGGTAAGATAGTGCTGTTGGTGAGAGGCCTCAGATCCTCTCCCTGTAGTCTTCTCCACAGGCCTACTTAAGTGTTCTATTCAGATGGCAGCTGGCCTTTTCGAACAGAGCAAAGTCTTTTATGACCAAGCCTCGAAAGTCTCATATCATCACTTTAGTTGTATTCTGTTGGTCATACAGACCAACTCAGATTTAGTGGGAGGAGACGAAGACTCTGTAAGTATGGGAGTAGCGGGAGGCAACAATCACTTGAGTCATCTTGGAGTCTGGCTACCACACTGACAAACGTCTCATATCCATAATATATGATTAACTACTATAGATCAGTAACAAAAAGATAACCCAATTAAAAATGGGCAAAAATCTTGAACAGATACCCAGAGAAAGATAAACAATCACCAATAAACAAAAGTATTCAACAACATTGGTCACTGGGGAAATGCACCATAAAACCACAATGAGATACCTCTAGGTATCCACTTGAATGGCTAAAATTAAAGATGCAACACAATTGTTGGCAGTGACGTGGAGCACCTAGAGCTTTCATCGATTTTATGGTGCAAGTAAAAAAGGTACAACAAATGTGAGGAAAGTCAGAATAGTCAAGACCTGAAAAAACCTTAAGTGATTATCAGTGAGGAATGAATAAATTGTATTATTTGTATATATTATAATCACATGCAAAATAAATACATTATATATTTTAATTTTTAATAATCCGTATAAAATACTACTCAGCAATAAAAATGAACTACTGATGGCTACAGTGTGGATGAATCTCCCCCACATTATGCTGAGTCAAAGAAGCAGGACACCAAAGTATATGCTAGTGATACCATTTATACGAAGTTCTAAAACAGGCAAAACTCATCTATGGTGAAAATATGGTAGGAATTTACTATGGAAGTGCATAAAAGAACTTTCAGAATGATGGAAATGTTCTATATCTTGATAAAGACATGTATTATACATTAGATTTTTGCATTTCAACACATGTAGCTTTTCCTTTAAAAAGTAACCCCAGAGCCCAAAGTACAATAAAAAAAGAAAAAATAGTTAACAAAAAGTTAATAAACAAGGCCAGTGAGTACAGGGAAGTCCCCTGAAAGTTACTAGGGACTTACACTCTGGGAAAAAAATAAGTAACAAATGTTGAACTCTAAAAGGTATGGTTATGTTTGTTATCTGCAGAGATAGGATTAGCAGTTGTGAAACTACTTTTTGTATATTCTAAGCTTGAGTATATTGATGGTAATGGGAACCAAGTTTCTCATTTTTGGAGAAGGTAGTAACAAGTATGTGAGAGATAAGACTGTATTCTCTATCCTAGAAAGGAATTATAGGTATCAATATGAATTGATGAGTTTATGATAGATACGAATCTAATCATGAAGAAACATCAGACTAATTCAAAATGAGGGATATTCTGCAATATAATACTTGCGCCTTTTAAAACTGTCAAGGTTAAGAAGTACAGAGATAAAAAAAAAATGACAGAGCAGGGAACTCCAAAACTACATCCCTCCATTAAACCAAAAATTAAGCTGCCGAAAATTGTCAGTCAACTTGTTCAGATCTCTAGAATCTAATCAAAGACTTACAACTACCAGGGGAATGCTTTAAAAAGAAAGAAGCTGCTAAAATTTGTTCAGAAAACATTATATTTTAACTTACCTGGTGACCATCCCAACTCCGCCATGCAGTGGCAGCCATAAGGATGGCAGCCCATGTTTCTGACCGAGCTTGCTGTTCTTGGAGGACTCGATGTGGTCATCAACCTGTCTGGTGGCTCCCTGAGGAATAAGCTTCGAGGCTTGCCTTTGTTTCACCTGTCTCAGAGCTTTTAGGGGGCTGGGGCAGCGTTTGTCAGAAGCATTTAAAGGTAAATAATACTCACTGTAGCAGCCTGGGACAAGCAACAGACAAACCAAATAGCTTGGGAAGGAAGAGGCTGTGTAAGGAGATACATGGGAGAACAAGTGCTTAGAAATGCTTCACGTATACAGGAAGTCTAGAAGGCCTAGAGCTGAATGAATGCTCAGAAGAAACCTTAGAAGATCCTAAGCTTTCATGTCTGGCTGACGTTTAAGCTCCATGCAAGCAGGAATCTTAAGGCTAAGACAGAGTTGTAAGTGGTCTTGCAAAGCATTGAAGAAATGCCCAATATAGAGCCAATCTGAAAAGATCCAGAGTATTTTTCCTCCTTTGGCTCCAGGCATTTAAGGAAATCTGTCAGATCACTAGCTGATCACTAAGGTAACAGAACAGAGACTTGAGTGACAACCTGTGACAAAGAATATAGTCTTTACAAAAAGAGTTTAATACAGTCACTACACATACAACTACAACCCACAATAAGTAGCAAGAACAAACCCTGAGGAAGGGGAAGAAGGTGATTCCAAAATTATCACAATATAATATACAAAATGTCCAGTTTTCAACAGGAAGTTATGCATACATAGAAACAATAAATTACAGCCCAATCACAGAAAAAAAAACAGAAATAGGAAGTATCCTTGAGGAAGCACAGACATTATACTTACTGCTCAAAGATTTTAGATCAACTGTTTAAAGTATAAATAACTAAAAGAAGGATGATGTATGAACTAAGAGAAAATTTCAGTAGATATGTAGAAATTATTTAAAAGGTACCAAATAGAAGTTCCGGAACTGAAAAGTACAGGAGCTGAGTTGAAAAATTAGCTAGAGAGATTCAACTAGCAAACTTGAGCAGACAGAAGAAAGAATTAGGGAACTGGAAGATACAGGTCAATTGATATTATCTAATCTAAGGCAGAGAGGAAAAAAAATGCACAGAACTGAAGAGACTTTGAAATGTTTATAGTGGTAAATTTTAATTGACAGAATTTAAAAAATATGCAGTAAAATACACATTTTACTATAATATTTTTAATTTATAAAAATGTAAATAATTACTGGCATAAACACAGACAATGGAAGAAAACTGAGAGTACAGAAATAAATTCACCTATCTATGGTTAATTGATTTTCAACAAGCATGTCAAGACCATTCAGTGGCAAAGGTCATACCATTTCAATAAATGGTATGAGTTCCACTGGATATTCACATACAAGAGAATGAAGGTGGACCCCCTACTTCACATTATATAAAAACTTTAACTCAAAATGGATCAGTAACCTAAAAATAAGAGCAAATGCTATAAAACTCTCAGTAGAAAAATAGGGGTAAATCCTCATGACCTTGGATAGGTAATGAAATATTAAATATAACATCAAAAGTACAAATAACAAAATAGATAAATTGGACTTCACCAATATTTAAAACTTTTCTGCGTCATAGGACATGATCAAGAGTGAAGAGGCAACCCACGGAATAGGAGAAAATATTTGCAAACAACATAGATGATAAGGATCTAGTAGTATTCAGAATATATAAATAACATTGATTAGAACTCAACAGCAAAATGAGAAATAATCAATACAAAAATGAGCAAAGGACTTGGATAGACATTTCTCCAAGAAGATCTACGAATGGTCAACAAGCACATGAAAAGATGCTGAACGTCATTAGGTATTAGGGGAATGTAAATCAAAATCACCATGAGATACCATGTCATGTCCATGGCTATAATTAAAAAAAAAAAAAAAGAAGTGTTGGTGAGGATGTGGAGAATTTGGAATCCTTTTACATTGCTTATGGAAATGTAAATGGTGCTATAATCCAAGTACTTTGGGAGGCTGAGCTGGGAGGATTCCTTAGAGCCAAGGAGATCAGGGGTGCAGCCCTGATCCATGATTGCACCACTACATTCCATCCTGTGCGAGAGAGCAACCTTCTCCTGTCTTAAAACAACCAGCTAAGCATTGTGGCTCATGCCTTTTATCCCAGCACTATGAGGCAGGCAGATGGCTCAACTCCAGGAGTTCAAGACCAGCCTGGGCAATATGGTGAAACCCCATCTCTACAAAAAATTTAAAAAATTACCCGGACATGGTGACATATGCCTCTAGTCCCAGATCCTGGGGAGGCTGAGATAGGAGGATCACCTGAGCTGAGCCCCAGAGGTTGAGGCTGTGGTGATCTGAGATCATACCACTGCACTCCAACCTGGGCGTCAGAGTGAGACACTGTCCCAAAACAAAACAAAAACCAAAAACATAAAGGTGCCATATGACCCAGCAATTCCTCTCCTTAGTACTTACCAAAAGAGTTGAAAACAGGTACTCAAACAGATACTCATGAATAACCAAAAGGTGGAAATAATCTAAATGTGTTTGAGCATATGAATAGATAAACTGTGGTATATACATACAGTATGGTTTGGGTCATAATCTCAAAAGACAATCCCAAAAGATCAAAATCCCTTACCTTATTATTATCTTTATTTGGGATTTAAGTGTGGCTTAAGGAGCTGTGTATGGGTGCCGGCTTGACAAGGGTAAACTTGTGGACTTAATTTTAGGTGTCAGTGATTTTAAATGTCACCTTGACTAGATTAAAGAATACCTAGAAAGCTGGTATAGCATTATTTTGGGTGTTTCTGTTAGGGAGAGGAGATTAGCATGTGAAACTGATTGGATTTAGATGGGGAAGATCTGCCCTCAATGTTGGTGGGCACCATCCAATCAGCTAGGGATCTGGAGAGAACAAATGGGTCTCTGAGAGCTGGGACAGACTTTGCTGCTGCTGCTGCTTTGGATACCAGAAATTTGACTTCAGGAAAGTGCATTATCACAGCGTTGATTGTGTGTAAGCATTGTGCACTTATGTGAAAACATTGAAACTTCCTCAATAAATGAAAAAATTACCTGGTTTGTACCTCTGCATTTGTGAAAGATAAAAATTCTCAAGATCCCAGCTCTTTGGGCAACTGTGTATGCAGTGATGACCCGTTGTGTTTTTTAAGTGATCTCATCAAAAGACTTAGGTTTGTTCTCCTGGTATTTCATATGACTGCAGTTATAAAGCTGGGACACATACAATTACTAACTAGTAATACGCATTTACACATTTCCCCTTTGAGCTATTTCTTTATGAACATGGTTCATCTACTCAAAGTGGTCTGTCACATTTTTATGTTTCCCAAATCTCCTTTAAAAATAATTTTTATTTTTTCCAAAATTATATTTTTAGGATTTTAGACTAGGAATTTTGATCTTTGGGGATTTCAACATTCTGGATTATAGTGTTTTGATATAGTGTTATGATCAACTCCCCACACAGTGAATATTATTTGGCAATGAAAAGGAATTAAATATTGATTCATGCTACAGTATGGTGAACCTAAAAAACATGTTAAGTGAAAGAAACCAAACCTAAAAGGCCCATGTATTGTGTGGTTAAATGGTTAAAATGGTGAATTTATCACAATCAAAACCAGTAAACCTCCTACAGGAAAAAATAAAGAAGGACAAACAAGGCTGTTCTTTATTAATGGAGACTAAAGAGACATGATAACTAAATGCAGTTTATGCTTGTGGATTATATCTTTGATCTGGGGAAAATAGCTATAAAGGAAATTATTGGGACAGTTTGTTAAATTTGAAAATGGACTGGATTTGGCTGGTCACAGTGGCTTACACCTGTAATCCCAGCACTTTGGGAGGCCAAGGTGGGTAGACTACCTGAGACCAGGAGTTTGAGACCAGCCTTGCCAACATGGCAAAACCCTGTCTTTACAAAAATTAGACAGGCATGGTGGTGTATGCCTGTAGTCTCAGCTACTCAGGAGGTGGAGGCTTGAATCTGGGAGGCAGAGGTTACAGTGAGCTGAGATTGTGCCACTGCACTCCAGCCTGGGTGACAGAGACTCCATCTCAAAAAAAAAAAGGACTGGATTAGATAATAGTATGTGTATGAATACTGAATTTCCTGGTTGTATTAAGTGTATACTGTCTTATAAATTATGTATCAGAATTACATTTTGACGATATTAGGCTTTAGAAATTTTGATCTTTGGGGATTTCATTGTTCAAGATTATGGCATTTGGGATTGTGAACATTAGAGAATGTCTTTGTTCCTAGTAAATCTATGCTGAGGTATTTAAGGGTAAAGGGGTATGATGTTTCCAATTTACTTTCAAAGTGGCACATGAAAAAATACAAGGCAAATTGTGTAATATGTAAACGGTGAATTTATACTAATATTTCAACTTTTCTGTGAGTTTGAAGTTATACTTAAATTTTGTAACCAACAAAATTGGATTTGTCTTTGTGTTATCTTCTCGGCATCAGCATGGCCCAGGTGATGTTTGAAAAATAATGTTAGGTATGCTTCTTTGGCTTAGCTGCCTCATTTCACTCTATTCTTAGACATTTGTCTGTTCTGCAACCTGTGGCTTCCACTATATTACTTATTTTAATTACTTTTAGCAATTTCCCCGTAAGCTTTTTACATCATTATTGTTAAGTATTAGCTTCTATACACATTTATTGTTAGGGCTGGTAATAGCCTTTGGAGACCTATTCTTATTTTGTATATTTTTTTCTGTTCACATACCTTACTTTTGCAGTATCTTGGGTAATGTGAAAAATGCAACTTTTTTTTCTTCTATTTTGAGAAATTTAAATATTAACTTCCTGGTGAAAAGCTTTGCTGTTCTAGTTCTCGTCCAGTAGCTTTTTTTGTCTGAAATTTCTGTTCAGTCTCTTGTTAGAAAGATCAAGTGCGGTATGAGATCTAACCTTAGTAAGAACATACTGGGCTATGCTCATTTTTGTTGTCAACTCAAAGAAGTAATCTCTAAATGCTATCAAACAGGACTGTGCCTTCTGTCAGCCACAAAAGAAGTCAGCGAAGTTCTCCTAAGTAGAAGCGCCATCAAAACCTAGTACTGTGTTATTGGTATTCACCTATGGACTTTAAGCTGTCCATAGCTACTGTTCTTATGAATAAGTAAATATCTAGTTGAGGCTATTTTGAATGAGTTTATTAAGAAGATCATGCAAACCGACTTCATGATGATTCATTGGTACTACCTGTATTTTCAGTTGGTTAACCAGTTTTCTTTCCTTTGTGGTTTATGATGGGATCTCCACTAGACAGAGGTAACCCATTGGATAGTTGTGTAACTGGATGCTGTTGTGATGGTGCTTGTTGGTTTAGTTTTCATGATACTCTTCTTGAAGTTATGCCTGCAGTGCTGCCACTTACTTTATGCTTGCATGACATTATTACTTTGATTGTGCATTATTGGCTTGGGTTTTTAAAATCTATTATTTTATGCTCAGAATAATTCCTTAAATATTTTTGGTGGTACAGAATTTGTGGAAATTAGTTTCAAGTCTAACTTTTGGTGGATCCTTTTCAGTTTTTGAAAATATATTCAATGTCACCATTAAGTTTATGCTTTGGCTAAGAATTCAGAAAACAGGGTAAGCTTGTTTAAACACCCAGGAAGAGACCACTTGCAAGGTAGACAATTACTAAAGCTGAGAACTAACTTTCTTTGTAAGATTTATAGACTAAAGAAAAAAAACTATATATTTAGAGTAAAAACTAAGTTTTAGGAGACAGTTTCATCAAATAGCTGAAATTCAGGAGGCTCAGTTAAGGTAACAGTAAATGTGATTAAATTGTGCCGAAAGCATGCACATCTGATTTGTCATTATGTTTCAGAGATGCTGTTCACTCTGCATACTGGTCTATATTCTGAAACTAAGATTCTTGGGGTTACAAAGTAAAATTAAAATTAGTATTTCAGAAAGTGGTTTCCTGAGCATTTGTATGGACCTTGGAAATAGTTGCTCACTTCTTCTTTTCTAATCACTATCAGTATAGTTTTTCTTGGACAAAACTGATTTCCTTTTAGTTTTTTCTTGTGTTTCTTTGCTTGTTTACTACTATTTATACCTCTGTAGAAGAAGGTGGATTGTTTTTCAAACTAAGAAACAAAACCTGTTCTGAAGTGGGCCTGTATATGAGCATATACAATGCTCAGCGGTAGAGGGTTCTAACATAGAAATTATTTTCTAGTGTTCATATTGAGCCAGTGTTAAAATGAAAAAATAATTTTTGTCTTGAAATTTTCGTCATCTTGAAAACTGTAAAGGATCCATTGATTTTTGAATGGCCATCAGAGAAATGCTTATGATAAATAGCATAAAACTTCACATAAATGGTGATTCATCTCTTACTATTTATATTCTAATTAACTTATATATTTTTGTCTTTTGGTGGAACCGATACATTTTATAGAAAATTTCCCAGGAACGAGAAAAATTTGCTGACGAAGGCAGTATATTTTACACCCTTGGAGAATGTGGGCTCATATCCTTTTCAGACTACATTTTCCTTACAACTGTTCTTTCCAGTAAGTATAAATGTTTTCTTTTTCCATTTGTAGAACAGATACAGGACTATAAACATAATTGTTTATATGTTTATAAAACAAGGCACATTGGTAGAGTTAATGAATTATAATGAATTATAAGTTATGTGAAATTTCATTTGTTTTGAATTTACTATAACTTGTGTATAGAACCACCTGAGAGAGGCAGAAAAAAAAAAGTATCAAAGTAAACTTAAAAACAAAAAGGCCAGGCACAGTGGCTCACACTTGTAATTCCAGAACAGGCCAAGGTGGAAAGATCACTTGAACTCAGGAGTTTAAGACCAGCCAGGGCAACATGGTGAAACCCCATCTCTACAGAAGCACACCTGTAGTCCTAGCTACTCAGGAGGATGAGGTGGGAGGATGGCCTGAGCCTGGGAGGCGGAGGTTGCAGTGAGCTGAGATCGTGCCACCACACTCCAGCCTGGGCAATAGTGAGACCCTGTTTGAAAAACAACAGCAGCAAAAAAAATAAGTGACATCTACTTTTAACTATCTGTAACTCTCTATTCTGTCACGGTGGGTCATGTATTTCCTACTACTGTATCCTTCGTTAACTTACTGGTTCTCCAATAAAACACATTTTGATCTATCATTTCCTCCACTAAAGAAGAAAATTGATTCGGTTGACCTAATTGAGTTGAATATTCATTTTTTAACCTTGGAGTAATACTTCTGAAGACACAAAACTCAATTTTGACTCAGAGCACTGAGGAATTTCTGATTTTTTAAAAACTATCAATACCTTTGTTGATTAGCATTAATCAACAAAGTGATTTTTTTATTTCTTTTTGGTGTGACTTTTTTTTAACCATTCAGAAAAACTAAACAAAATGTTATGTTCATAGCTCTCCATATATATAGTCTATTAAAATCTACCTAAAGTGAACCAGAGTTCAGATTTGTATGTTTGAAAGAATTGACTTTCAATTTTTTTTTGTCTGGGACATATCAAACAAAAATAACCATCTCTTTTCACCTTCTCCAAGCCAGCCATCTGTGAACATAAAACTACAAGAAGATAGTTTTAATAAGTGGCATATACATGTCCTGCCATGCCTGTGACCACTTTCATTCTTATTCCTCTGTGCAAGGATTGACAGGGAAATCAAGATTACCACAGCTGACTTTGGGACACCAAAGTATCTTAATAAATTCACATGGTAGAGCAGTGCTCTAGCAATGAAAACACATACTGATTTGTTATGAAAATCCAGAATAACTCCAGCAACATACAACTTAAGATCATAATGTGCTTTTAAAAGCATCTCTAGTTCAGATCCTGGCCCAACCATTCCTTAGCTTGTGATTTGGGGCAAGACAATTGATCTATTCTTCTGTTTTGTCTGCAAAATGAAGAGGGCAATAATATCAAACCCAAATGATTTATTTGAGAATGATGACATCATGAATATAAAGTAGCTATCAATAGTTTAGTGCCTAGTATTTAGTGGAAATCTGTGTTGGTTTTTATTTTTTTATTCTGTCGCAACATGTTACTTCATGTCTGGTTTTTAAGGATCCATAAACATTATCATTTTTTAAAAAAAAAATGGCCAAAATTGGTGGGAATTTAAAAAATATTTTTGTGACTTTGGACAGAATTTATTATACAGCAAATAGGCATGATATAGCAGAAAGACTACTGCATTAAATGAAGAGACCCACATTGATATCTAATGTACACTTGTAAGTAGTTCTGGTAAATCTTTGCTGAGCGGAAATAAGCTTTGAACTTGTATCCACTGCTTAGTCCTGTTACCTTCATATCTTTCTAAGTGTCAGAAGGACCACAGAATAGAACCTTCAGAGTATCTTGTACAACATGTAGCTCCCTTAACCACTTAAAAGTGTGTTTTGAAAAAGCCACACTGACCCTTGGGTTCTAGAAACCCCTCCAAGTAGCTCTGCCATTCCCAGCACATTTACTTCATGGTGCTCAACTCCTAGTTTGAATGCGGTGAGTGATTTACGATAAAGTGCTTACTGTTTAAGTTACTTTCTATATTTGTCATGAATTAAGAATATAGAATCAGGGTATGATTTTAAGACTGTCTTTATCACTGGGTTTTGTTTTTTTGTTTTGTTTTTGTGTTGCTTGTTTTTTGTTTTTATAATTTCAACTTTTATTTTAAATTCAGGGGTACATGTGCAAATTTGTTACATCATATTGGGTGATGCTGAGGTTTGGGTGTTAATGATCTCATCTCCCAGATAGTGAGCATAGTACTCAAGAGGTAGGTTTTCAGCCCTTGTCCCCCTCCCCCTCTACCCTCTCTAGTAGTCCCCAGTGTCAGTTGTTCCCATCTTTATGTCCACATGTACCCAGTGTTTAGCTCCCACTTACAAGTGACAGTGTGCAGTATTGGTTTTCTGTTCCTGTGTCAATTCACTTAGGATGATGGCCTCCGGCTACATTCTTGTTGCTGCAAAGGACATGATTTCCTTGTTTATGACTATGTAGTATTCCATAGCGTTGTATACCACATTTTCTCTATCCAGGCCGCCACTGATGGGCACCTAGATTGATTCCATGTCTTTGCTATTATGAATAGCTCTGTGATGAACATACAAGTGTATGTGTCTTTTTGGCAGAACGATTTATTTTCCTTTGGGTATATATCTAGTAATGGGATTGCTAGGTTGAATCGTAGTTCTTTTTTTAGTTTTTTTGAGAAATTACCAAACTGGTTTCCACAGTGGCTGAGCTAATTTACATTCCCACCAACAATGTATAAGCATTCCGTTTTCTCTGTAGCGTCTTCAGCATCTCTTACCTTTTATCTTTTTAATAATAGCCATTCTGGGCTGAGCATGGTAGCTCACACCTGTAATCCCAGCACTTTGGGAAGTGGAGGTGGGCGGATCACTTGAGGTCAGGAGTTTGAGACCAGCCTGGCTAACATGGTGAAACTCTGTCCCTACTAAAAAAAATACAAAAATTAGCTGGGCATGGTGGCGCACGCCTGTAATGCCAGCTACTCAGGAGGCTGAGGCAGGAGAATTGCTTGAACCGGGGAAGTGGAGTTGCAGTGAGCTGAGATAATGCGGTTGTACTCCAGCCTGGGAGACAGTGCAAGACTCTGTCTCAAAAATAAATGAATGAATGAATAAATAAATAAATAAAATAATAGCAGCAATTCCAAATGGTATGAGATGGCATCTTATTGTAGTTTTGATTTGCATTTCTCTGATGATTAGTGATGTTGAGTATTTTTTCATGTTTGTTGGCTGCTTGTGTGTCTTCTTTTGAGAAGGATCTATTCATGTCCTTTGCCCACTTTTAGTGGGGTTATTTGTTTTTTTGCTTGTTGAGTTATTTAAGTTCCTTATAGATTCTGGATATTAGACCATTGTCAGATGCATAGTTTGTGAATATTTTTACCCATTCGGTAGTTTGTCTGTTTACTTTGCTGATTTCTTTTGCTATGCAGAGCTTTAGTTTAATTAGGTCCCACTTTTCAATTTTTACTTTGGTTGAAATTGCTTTTGGGGAATAACTCATAAATTTTTTTTCCAAAGCTGATGTCCAGAATGGTATTCCTAGGTTTTCTTCTAGGATTTTTATAATTTGAGGTCCTACATTTCAATCTTTAATCCATCTTGAGTTAATTTTTATATATGGTGCAAAGTAGGGGTCCAGTTTCATTCTTCTGCGTATGGCTAGCCAGTTATCCCAGTACCATTATTAAATAGGGAGTCCTTTCTCCATTGCTTATTTTTGTCACCTATTTGGAGATCAGGTGGTTGTAGGTGGACAGTTTTAGTTCTGGGTTCTCTATCTTGTTCCATTGGTCTATGTGTCTGTTTTTATATAAGGACCATGCTGTTTTGATTACTGTAGCCTTATAGTATAGTTTGTAATGTGATACCTCTGGGTTTCTTCTTTTTGCTTAGGATTGCTTTGACTATTCAGGCTCTTTTTTGATTCCGTGTGAACTTTAGAACAGTCTTTTTCTAATTTTGTGAAAAATGACATTGGTAATTTATTAGGAATAGTGTTGAATATGTAGATTCCTTTGGGCAGCATGGTCATTTTAACAATATTAATTCTGCCAATCCATGAGTATGGCATTTTTTTCCATTTGTGTGATTTCTGATTTCTTTCAGCAGTGTTTTGTAGTTCTCCTTGTAGAGGTCTTTCACCTTCTTGGTCAGGTATATTCCTAGAGTGTGTGCATGTGTGTGTGTCTATTGTAAATGGCATTGAGTTTTTGATTTGGCTCTCAGCTTGAAAGTTATTGGTGTATAAAAACACTACTGATTTTCGTATATTGATTTTGTATCCTGAAACTTTACTAAAGTCACTTTTCAGGTCTAGAAGTCTTTTGGCAGAATATTTTGTGTTTTCTAGGTATAGAATCATATTGTCAGCGAAGAGAGAGACAGTGTGCCTTATTTTCCTATTCGGATGCCTTTTATTTTTTTATCTTGCCTGATTTTACCACTTGTTTTAAACATTTGATTATAACATGCCTTTAGGATTTCTCACTCTTAGCACTGTTGATATTTTGGGGAGGATAATTCATTATTGTGAGGGCTGTCCAGTTCACTTTAGGATATTTAGTAACTTTCCTGATCTCTACTCACTAGATGCCAATAGCACAGCCTATACCCTCCCCCAGCTATGACAAGCAAAACCATCTCCAGACATTGTTAAATGTCTCCTTTGGGGTGGGGGTAGGGGTGGGGAAAAATCATCCCTGTCTGAGAACCACTTGTTTATTTTTGGCACATTTTTCTTTTTAATTATTATGTGACTTGATGCAGTTTTTTTCACGTTTCTTGTCTTTGGGTTCTTTGAGCTTTTTAAACCTGTGCCTTTATACGTTTCTTCAGGCGCTTTTTCTATGATCTCTACTCGTCTCCCTCTGAGAGTCCAGTGACATATTTTCCTCACATCGACCCTATAATGTTTATACTGTTGTTATTTTTATTTTACAAATGAGGAAATTGAGGCATACAGAGGATTTAAAAACCTTTCCCTAAACCCCCAGTGAGTAAGGAGACAGTTTAGGATTTGAACCCAGGCCAACCCCAGCATCTGGGCTCCTGTCACTTGACATTACTGCTGTGGCCACATATTCAGCAGTGTTAAGCTATAACTTACTTTGGTGCTTCTTCTTTCTCTAAGGCTGAACTCTACGGAAAGGCTGGTCATAAACTCTCCCATAGATAATGGGCAGTTCAAGCATCTTTGCAATCTGAATTTTGCACACTGCATTGTCTACTTTATCTATCATAACAAGCCGGGGAGAAATATGAAAAATGACACTGAGATTACTTCTTTCCCATGTTCAGATTGCTGCTAGGATGACAGGAAATGAGGCACTCAGTAAATCTCCTTCCTTGTGGGTAATAAAGGATCATTATAGTCTAACTACACTAAATGGTTCCCAGGTCATCTGCAAGAGGGAACCCAATACCCTAAGGAAAAGCTTTGCCAAGGAGTGGCTTGGGAATAGGGAAAGTACATTAGCATATGCATTCATCTGTTACTCTGGTGGATAGCAGGGGCCAAAGAAAACCAGCTACAACCGTGCAAAGAGCATCAGCCAGATGCTGTGGGACAACCATATTTCTGAGGAGCTGTTTTCATTCAAAGTTAATGGACTCAGACTGGGCACGGTGGCTCACGCCTGTAATCTCAGCACTTTGGGAGGCCGAGGTGAGCGGAATCACCTGAGGTCAGGAGTCCGAGACCAGCCTGGCCAACATGGCAAAATGCTGTCTCCACTAAAAAATACAAAAATTAGCTGGGCATGGTGGTGCATGCCTGTAATCCCAGCTACTTGGGAGACTGAGTCATTAAAAATCACTTAAACCTGGGAGGCAGAGGTTGCAGTGAGCCGAAATTGCTCCATGCACTCCAGCCTGGGGGACAGAGCGAGACTCTGACTTAAACAAAAAACCAACAACAACAACAAAACAAAAAACAAAGTTAATGGACTCACAGGTGTTCAAGAAATCATCATCATTCTGAAGAATATGAACACTGTGCCCTAGTGGACTGAAACTGGAATCCTCAAAGTAGCTTAGAAACTACTATGTTGTCTAAAATAAAAGTCAACAACTACCTATAGGAAATCATCTTTTTTTTTTTCTCAACTTATAATACCTCTCCTAAAAATAAAATTAAGAAAGCTGTTCTTAAGAAGGCATGTTATACAATAGAATTCTTTCATTAAATATAGTTAATTCTTAAACTTTTTGGAAGTTTGGTTTGTCTAAATAAGAGCTTCTAGGACACACATCCAGAATAACAATCAATCTGACAGAAATATTTTGTACTTAATAAGCAGTGGCATGAATTTCTTACTCTTCTCTGTATGTGATTTGGGAAATGGGCCTTCCTTGGCCAACCTACACATTTAAACACCTTTTATCCCATTTCACACATATACAACACACATCTAAACCTCTTTATTTTTTCTCCTTGGCATGTGTCACTATTTAACATTCCATATAATTTATTTTTTATACTGTTATTGTCCATTTTCTGACCTAGAATATAAACTGCATGACTGATCATAAATTTGTAATGATATTCACCACAGACATACCTATATCAAGCGTGGTGGCAAGGTAACAGAACAAGAATATAACATAAGTTGGTTTTTTCTTTTTTTTTTAAACTTTAGCAAACTTAAGACTCTACTTTGCTGTTGATATCCTAAATTGAGAATAGTCCTTTTAGCTATTGATGTCTTCAGTCTCTACCTATTACCAGAGAAATGAGGAAAATGTGTATTTTTAATTAATCTATCCCCAAACCAGCTTGGTTCATTATGATAATTCAGAATTCATATATTTGTATCTCCTCTTTACTCCTGACTCACACATTCTATTGTTTTAGATCAGCTTTGATGGATTAACTTGAAGAATTTTCAGCATGAGCCATACCATTCGTATTAAATAGAATATTGAGTATTTCCTAGATAACTACTCATTAATAAAATGAACCTCAGATTCATTCTAGGCAAAATGAAGAGACTGTTAATAATTATTATTAAATAATTTCCAAAGGACTGCTGATCCTTAAAATAGGTTAATAAGCATTGAGTGGGAATAAACAAGCATGCTTATTAGTAGCTTACTTCTCTGCACTAACCAACTGGAACATTAGCTGATGGTCTTATATTTTATACAAAGAAGTCAGAGATTTTTCTGCATAACTAGTTAGAGAAAAGGGTTATCAGAATTTCTTTGGAATGCTAAATATATTTATTGACTTGGATCATTCTTACTAATGCTAAGATTCACTTGGTAATGGTAATAAAACTCAGAATTTGGCCCATGGCCATTGACAATATGAAATATTTTTGTGTGTTCTTTGTTTTCATGTATGTTTTATCTAAAGTTATTAACCCTGTGAGTTAGTAGCATGAAAACAGTTCTAGATAGCTTGATGGGGAGGCAATAATAAAACATTTATAATTGGGCGCAGTGGCTCACGCTTGTAATTCTGGCATCTTGGGAGGCTAAGGTGGGTAGATCACTTGAGCTCAAGAGGTTGAGAGTAGTCTGGCCAACATTTTGAAACTTTGTCTCTACTAAAAATACAAAAGTTAGCTGGGTGTGGTGGCAAGTGCCTGTAATCCCAGCTACTTGGGAGCTGAGGAATGAGAATTGACTGAATCCGGGAGGTGGAGGTTAGTGATCCAGCAGTGAGCTGAGATCATGCCACTGCACCCGAGCCTGGACAACAGAGCAAGACTCTGTCTCCAAAATATATATATATATGTATGTGTGTGTGTGTGTGTGTGTGGTTTATCATTAAGCTAAGCACCTTCCTTACTGTTTACTATTAATCTTTGAAAAGCTACCAGAAAAAAAGCAAAAATGTTTTGTACCCAGGGCTTTAAAGTTTGGACGCAGACCTAATGAAAATCTGGTGTAATTCATTGTATTCTCATTTTGATTATCTCTTTAGATTTCAGAGAATCAGTGGAGAAATTGAATTAAGTGTTTTCACGATAGCCAGATTTGATTTACTGAAAATTAAAACACATCCTCATTATGATGCATCTTTCTCAAACTATACAAGCCTTTTGAGATATTACAATAGCATTCAAATGAAGTTGTATAATATCATATTTCTCTTGCCATGCTGAAATCAGAAGCAGATCACAAAGTGTATGTGACTTGGAAAGTGTGATGCCGATCAGTGCCACTCCATCTAATGAAAATGTTATAAAACTTTTAGATGAAAGTAAGTTTTTCAGGTCAAATGATGTATTGAAAAATATGGGCAAGTCCTAACAGCTGAGATGTATCAACAGCAGATACAAAGCAGTTACAGATCTTTCTTACTGGGACATCAGAGTTGGGGAAGTTACATAGAAAATTTGGTTTAGCTATTATCTTCATAATTTCTATGTCTGGAAATTATCTGCCATTGATGAATTGATGTTATGAGGAATAAGACTAAAAAGATGAAAGGCTGATCTTTTCCAGTGTTATTTTAGCCTATAAGAGGTGCTTAGACTTTCTGAAATACTCAATTGCATGTTGTAAGGCCAAAAGTATCGCAATGTGTTATTTACCAATAACTTCCTTCTCTGGCATAACCTGTTTTTGTGGTTAATTCATTGGTTTTATAATAATGAAGCTTCTGTCAAAACAATAAAATAATGTTTGAAATATATCAAGTTATATATAGATGATGTTGAATTCATTTTGAGTCAGGTTTATATAAGAACACTATGCCATTTCTAGTAGCCGTAGTTGTCACAGAAAGTTGAAACAGTCGCATATTTGAATCAACAACCACAAGACACTTTTAGTTCAGACAGGCAAGAAATAAGTGGCAATTGTGTTTAATCTCTCATATCTGCTTGTGACTATATTAGAAGATTAAAATATTTTTTAATCTGAAAAAGGAAATTTATCCTTTGGGAATAATTGCTTGTGATTTGTTCAAGGCTAAGTAGAGAATAGAGACCAAAGAAGCAAATTGTGGCTTATAAAAAAAAAAGATATAAATGTATTTTGACTATATCTTGAGGGAGATTTTATAGTTTTTTACCCTTGAGGTTCTCCTTATTAGCCCTTCATACTTTTATTTGAATCAGTCCACCCTCATTGTTTTAAAAATTATAATATTCTCATAATGTAATAAAATTCTAATATTCATTTAAAATTTTGTGGAAATCTGGTTAGAGTCACGTGATTTCTGGAACCCTATCCTTTCAATACAAATAGTCAAGATGGGCCTATTGTCTAAAAAGAAAAGAGTATAGAACGAGGTGGTCAGGAGTGTGTCTATATGCTATATAAGCTGATACTGCCACCAGAATTATGTCTACATAAATTTTGTACTCTCTTGATTAGCATATGTTAGCCTATAAAGCTTTCTGCGACTTTTCCACGGAATCAGTTCCTTGTGGTATCTGAGGATCAGATGAGAGACGTAGAAGAGAGGTTTGTCTTCAGTTCTCCTCTGCTCCTTAGACTCTCAGAAAGGAAACCCTAATGGGAAAGCAGGAAGTTAATCCGAAGGCTTCCTTCTTTCTTTTTTTCTTTTTTTTTTTTTTTGAGACAGAGTCTTGTTCTGTCACCCAGGCTGTAGTGCAGTGGTGTGCTCTCATCTTACTGCAACCTCTGCCTCCCAGGTTCAAGCCATTCTCCTGCCTCAGCCTCCCAAGTAGCTGGGACTACAGGTGCATGTCTCCATGTGTGGCTAATTTTTGTATTTTTAGTAGAGACAGGGTTTCACCATGTTGGCCAGGCTGGTCTCAAATTCCCGACCTTAGGTAATCCACCCACCTCAACCTCCTAAAGTGATGGGATTAAAGGTGTAAGCCACTGCACCCAGCTAAGGCTTCCTTCTTTCTTAGGCCTCATTTATCAGTAGGAGAAAGTAGATGGAGCAGGAAAAATAAAACTTTAAAACAGGCTGAATTCTCTGCCTTCTAGAAACTGACTTAACATGTAAAAGTATTTCTTCTTCTCATTTGACTTGTCCAATCAAAATTACCCTTCTCCTAGGATATCTCAACTAGGATTTTATTTTATTTTTTGTCATAATTTAAAAGCAATTTTCACATTAAATTATGAATGAATAATGGTGTCCCATAACAGCTACAGAGATATTTACATGAAAGTCCTTGTATTTTTGGAAGAGATGGGGTTTCACCATGTTGGCCAGGCTTAATTCAAAAGGATCTCTAAGTAAGAAGAAAATTTAGGCAGTGGATAGGACATCAGTAAATAATATCTTGAATTGGGAACTATGTCATATGGCATTGTATTTCCAGAGTTTCTGATACTGTATTTAGCTAGTAGTAATTCTAAAAATATGTGAATGAAAGCATATTTGAGATGTGGCTTCTCTGAGTTCTTTGTAGGTAGAAAGGAGACCCAGGCACCCATCTATCACTATACCATTGACTTCAGTGTCAAGTGGATCTCAGTGGACCTTTCTGCCATAGTCTCCCCTTCATGACCCTAGAGCAAAGTATGGAGACTTGCCCTGATCCCAGTCCCTTATAACTCCTCTCACTTCTCCTATATTCCTCAGCCTCTACTCTGTCCTGTTTTTCTTCTACTGATGGTTGAGATGGCTCTGTAGAAATTTAGCCCTCAATAACTGATGATGTTTAAAGATGATATTTGCTTCCTATCTGTAAGCCCCACCTCTTCACACTGACTGCCTCTTAGAAGCAATATTGGAATCAAATGTATTGGTTCATCTGTATAGCTGGACCTTTCATTTAAACCCTTAGCTTAATAGTGTTTGATTATGCTTCAGCCTTACCATGGTGTTGCTTACGTGCTCCTGAAACAACTTGTAAAAATGTTTATTTGGGCTGGGCAAAGTGGCTCACACCTGTAATCACAGCACTTTGGGAGGCTGAGGCAGGTGGATCACGACGTCAGGAGTTCAAGACCAGCCTGGCCAACATGGTGAAACCCTGTCCTACTAAGAATACAAAAATTAGCCAAGCACGGTGGTGCGCGCCTGTAATCCCAGCTACTCGGGAGACTGAGGCAGGAGAACTGCTTGAACCCGGGAGGCAGAGGTTGCAGTGAGCCAAGATCACGCCACTGCACTTCAGCCTGGGCCACAGAGCAAGACTCTGTCTCAAAACAAGAAAGAAAAACAAATGCTTATTTGTTTGGGGAATTTGAAGGGTACACAAAGGGAATCAAGGCAGGAAATCGTGGTTGTCATTGAATGGCTTGCCTGATTACGGCCTATTTTGGAGAAGATATTGATACAGCACAGTATCTGGCATAAAGTAAGAATTTCATATATATTTGTTGGCTAAATAAATATCTGATATTTTTTCTGGCCAGGAACGGTGGCTCACTCTTGTAATCCCAGCACTTTGGGAGACCAAAGAAGGTTGATTACTTGAACCCAAGAGTTCAAGACCAGCCTGGGCAACATGGTAAAACTATGTCTCTCTTAAAAATACAGAAATTAGGCCGGGCACAATGGCTCATGCCTGTAATCCCAGCACTTTGAGAGGCCAAGATGGGTGGATCACTTGAGGTCAAGAGTTTGAGGCCAGCCTGGGTAACATGGTGAAACCCCGTCTCTACTAAAAATACAAAAATTAGCCAGGCATAATGGCTTGTGCCTGTAATCCCAGCTATGCAGGAGGCTGAGGCAGGAGAATCACTTGAACCCAGGAGGTGGAGGTTGCAGTGAGCCAAGATTGGGCAATTGCACTTCAGCCTGGGCAACAGAATCAAACTTCGTCTCAAAAAAAAAAAAAGCCAGTCATGGAGGTGCATGTCTAGCTGCTAGCTGCTCAGGAGGCTGAGGCAGGAGAATCAGTGGAACCCAGGAGGCGGCAGTTGCAATGAACCAAGATCGTGCCACTGCACTCCAGCCTGGGCGACAAAGCAAAACTCTAACTCAAAAAAATAAATAAATAAATAAATTAGCCTGCTGTGGTGGTATGTGCCTGTGGTTCCAGCTAATCGTGAGGCTGAAGTGGGAGGATCGCTTGAGCCCAGAAGACAGAGGTTGCAGTGAGCTGAGATCATACCACTGCACTGTAGCCTGGGTGACAGAGCAGTACCCTGTCTCAAAAAAAAAAAAAATTTCCAAATGATAACTTTGTGTAGATACCATAATTTACCATAATTTATATTGCTCCAGACATCCTCTGCCTCCTGCCTGGTATTTTTTAATGTCTTAAGGGACTAGTTTTTCTCTGTGTATGTGTACATGATAAAAGCTAGAAAATTAGACTATCTAAATTTTTTCTGTTTGAACACTAAATTGAAAAACAGCTTTTGGGTGAATGCCAAACATAGTCACATGTAAAGAGTGTCCTTCAAATTTGGCATAGGTTAAGTACAAAAATTCAGTTTCTTTATTAAAGTAGCTAGTTGCCTATTTTTTTTTTTTTTTTTTTTTTGAGACGATGTTTCGCTTTCGTTGCCTTGGCTGGAGTACAAGTGTGATCTTGGCTCACTGCAACCTCCACCTCCTGAGTTCAAGTGATTCTCCTGCCTTAGCCTCCAAGTAGCTGAAATTACAGGCACCTGTGCCCTCCCCCAGCTAATTTTTTTATTTTAGGTAGAGATGGAGTTTCGCCATGTTGGCCAACTAGTCTCGAACTCCTGACCAGGTGATCCACCTACCTTGGCCTCCCAAAGTGCTGGATTACAGGCATGAGCCACTGCACCTGGCCTACAGTAGCTAGTTCTAAGCATCTATGCAATAAATTGCATCTTGGCATAAGCTGTCACTTTGACTATTATTATTTATTTATTTATTTATTTATTTATTTTTATCCAACATAAATCATCATGCTAGTATACACTTTGACTGTTATTGAGCACATGGTATAGAATAAAACCACGTAAAATGAAATGAAATTTAAGCAGATGATTTTTTTTTTAATCTCTGAAGTTAAGGATGATGGGCTGTCACACAGACGTATATAATTTGGGCATAAAATAGTAATATGAATTTGAAGAAAGTATATTCCTAAAGTAGAAAAGCACTGGCTTGCCTTCTAGAATTTCTCACCCAGGAACTCTTAGGAAATCCAAGCTTTTTGACATCGCTGGCATTGAATAATCTTTCTATAACACAACTGTTAAATAACAGTGTAAGGAAAACTGGTTTAAATAAAAGACTATTTCTGGCAGCTCTCTGAAAGTCATCTAATAACTGAGGCTGAGATAAAGTTCAAAGATAGGCTGTGTACTGTGAACTAGAAACATCAGCTGTTTCTTTTCTTTAGATGTGAAAATATACATCTCTGTCTCTCTCTGTCTCTCTCTGTCTCTCTCTGTCTCTCTCTGTCTCTCTCTGTCTCTCTCTCTCTCTCTCTCTCTGTCTCTGTCTCTTTCTCAAGAATTCAGAGCTGAAATGTATTTTTTGGAAAAAAATGTAAATGGAAGGAAAACAGTTGTTAGAAGGAATAAATGCCTATACAGCTGACGCCTTGCTGGAGGAATTCACAATCTTCTTAAGAAGTTTTAAAACCCTTTCATTGTTCTTTTATTTCATTTTTGAGTTCTTAACATGTAGTATTTCATAATATTTAGAAAAACTTGCCAATTGCCATTAAATAAACAGATCACACTGATAAAGAATAAAGAGCTCTTTTTAGCCATTGCAGAGGTAACATGTAATGATAATAAGCTCATAGTAACCATCCCATGTAATTTCATTGTCCTAGGATTTTCAAACACTAGCAAGACTGAGTTCAATATGAATTTTAAGTCTGTTTGGAGAATATACATTATATTTGTAAGTGTTTTTTCTTTATGTTCAGAATTTACTGGAGTAGAAACATGGGTCTTCTGACTAGATTGGCCCTACAAGTCTGCCAGAAACAGCAATTTAGCTGCCTCCTTCCTATTTTAATAGGGTCTGGCTAACCTTTGACTGACTATAGACCAGAAGATCCCAGAGAATGGGCTTGTCTAAGAGCTATGTGAAGTGTCAGCATCCTGGCTGTACCTTACGTCTTAGGCAGCTTGACCCCCAGGTCGGCCCTAAGGATAGGTTAAATTGGCCTAGAGTTGTGCACATTCCCCAAAATTGTATGAGATAAACTCTTTCATAAGCTTACACCACTTCCCAGATGTCTAAAGAACTCCAAGAAACTGAAATAAATATTAGGATTGATTATCACTTTGAAGAGGCAGTTTTCTTCCTCTCATTTCACTATCAAATTCATAGTGTTCCCAAAATATTTGTATGCCAGGATTGACTATTAGAATTGACACTTTAATTTAATTGACTATATAATATTGGTGAGAGCACAAATTATTGGCAGAAGCTTTTCAGGGTCTTGATGGTGTTTATCAGACACTTTCAAATTTTGGTCCAGCAATTCCTTTTCTACATGTTTAGGCTAATAATCACATATATAATGATGTTAATGGTCAAAAAATAAACTAGAAAGAACTCAGGCCAGGCACAGTGACTCACACCTGTAATCCTAGCACTTTGGGAGGCCAAGGCAGGCAGAATGCTTGAGCCCAGTAGTTCAAGACCAGCCTGGGCAACATGACGAAACCCTGTCTCTACAAAAAATACACAAATTAATCGGGCTTGGTGGTGGGTACCTGTAGTCCTAGCTACCCAGGAGGTGAAGTGGGAGGATCACTTGAGCCTAGAAGGTCAAGGCTGTGATAAGCTGTGATTGTGCTACTGCACTCTAGGCTGGATGACAGAGTGAGACCCTCTGTCAATAAAAGAATAAAAAAGTAAAATAAATAAAAATTAAATACATACATAAAAATAAACTAGAAAGAACTCAACTATCAAACAATGGCTAAACCCAGTTATAATAAATCTATGCAATGACTTTTATATAGTTCTTGATAGGTATGTAATGCAGAGATTTATTATCATAGAAAAATATTCCTAATATATTGATGACTCAAAACATATCTATCCTGTTTTGGAAAGTAGGGGAAAATGGTGTGTGTGTGTATACACATGTACATGGATACATAGACATTTTATTTTATTATTTTTTGAGATGAAGTTTCACTCTTGTTGACCAGGCTGGAGTGCAGTGGCACACTTTTGGCTGACTATAACCTCCACCTCCTTGGTTCAAGCGATTCTCCTGCCTCAGCCTCCCAAGTAGCTGGGATTACAGGCATACACCACCATGCCCAGCTAATTTTTATATTTTTAGTAGAGATGGGGTTTCACCTTGTTGGCCAGGGTGGTCTCAAACTCCTGACCTCAAGTGATCCGCCTGCCTCAGCCTTCCAAAGTGCTGGGATTACAGGTGTGAACCACTGCGCCCGGCCCATATACATTTAATTTCTTTTGAGACAGAGTTTTGCTCTGTTTCCCAGGCTGGACCTCTGCTCAATGCAGCCTCCACCTCCGGGGTTCAAGCGATTCTCCTGCCTCAGCCTACCGAGTAGCTGGGATTACAGGCATGCATCACCACGCCCACCTAATTTTTATATTTTTATTAGAGATGGGGTTTCACCATGTTGGTCAGGTTGGTCTCGAACTCCTGACCTCAGGTGATCCGTCTGCCTCAGCCTCCCAAAGTTCTGGAATTACAGGTGTGAGCCACCACACCCAGCCCATACACTTTTTAAAAATAGTCTGAATAACTGTATTTCAAACCTGTCAGCAAAATAGTCAATTCTACCTTGAAGTAATCCAGAACCCCACCATTTTTCACTACACTCACTACTACTATCCTTGCCTAAGACATTCTCATATCTCTCTTGGATTATTTCAGTACCCTCCTGATTGGTTACCCCATTTTCACTCTTGCTTTTCTATAGTCTACTTGCAGTACTGCAGCCAGAATGATCTTGAAAAATTTAAATAAGATCATTCCACTGCCCAGAAATCCCCCAAAGGCTTCCAATCTGTCTCAGAGTAAAGCCAAAGTCTTTACTTACAGTGGCCTACGAGGCCCTGTGTGCTAGTCTTACTACCATTTCTTTTAAGAAAAATCAGATACTGGCAGGCACTAGAATTTACTATGCTTACTGTTTTTCTTTTTTCACTTAACCACAGTGAAAAGAATAGCTATTCTAATTACTGCTAATTCACAATGCTTGTTAAGGATGTTTTCGGGGTAAGCATAGTTTATTAAGCTCCTCTAATGGTTTTTTAAACTTTTATATCTTTTTTTAACACCTCATAAAGTTAATTATTTTTAGTGTTTGCAAAGCCTATCTTTTAGTCATGCCTGTGTTTATGGTAATGTAGAATTCCAAAAGTTCATTTTACTTGTATCTCAGTATGCAGAAATTTTTTTAAAAAGGAAAGAATATTAGATTCTTGTAATGAAGAAACAGCGATTTAGAGTTACACTTGAATACATGTATGTACCTAGAGTGCCTCCATGGGCCAAATGCTTTGGATGTCTAATCTGCAATATAGGACCAGATTAGTTACATTAACTTTCCAACTCCTGACCTCAAGTGATCCACCTGCCTCACCTCCGCCTTCCAAAGTGCTGGAGTTACAGGTGTGAGCAACCGCACCTGGCCCAAGTTACATTAACTCTCTAAGGCCCCCAGACAATTACATAATTAATTTTAGTCTTTCTGTGCTCATTTATCTGTCACAGAGTTACTTTTAAGCTGGGTGAGTATGAATCCATGGGAGAGAGGTTTTTAGGTGCCTCCTTTTAAGAGAAGCAATGGTCCAAAATCCAGATACATAAAGCAGGGAAATTATTTTTCCACAGAAGGAGTCACTGCAGTGTTTTCTTAAATAGTTTCTTTTCAACTCTAGGCTATGTGTAAAGTAATATTTAACTGTATTTGATTCTAATGAAAAGAAATTGGCTTACAGACTTAGGAGAATACAAATGATCTACTGGGGCTTATTGCAAAATAGGTGAATTATCCAGTTTGTCTCAGCACCCAGAGATGGAACTGTTTAAAGTATTGAGCATTGTTTTGGGTTTTTTGTTTGTTTGTTTGTTTTTGGAGACGGTCTTGCTCTGTTGCCCAGGCTGGAGTGCAGTGGTGCAATCTTGGCCCAATGCAAACTCCACCCCCTGGGTTCAAGCAGTTTTCCTGCCTCAGCCTCCTGAGTAGCTGGGATTACAGGTGCACACCACCACGCCCAGCTAATGTTTATATTTTAAGTAGAGACGGAGTTTCACCGTATTGGCCAGGCTGATCTTGAACTCCTGACCTTGTGATCTGCCCACCTCAGCCTCCCAAAGTGCTGGGATTACAGGCATGAGCCACTGTGCCGGGCCTGAGCATTATTTTATCTTAACCACACTGATTTCACAGACAGGGTCATGTGTCTTCTTGTTCTGTGGCAAATTCATCAGGAAATCCTCCTTTGGCCTTTTATGGGACTGTCCCTGTTCATAATTCTGTCTGGTGCTTGGCTCCTTATGCTTCCCAGTGCTGGAACATCAGTGAAACACACAGGCTTCCTTCTTCTTTGGGCTCTTTCAACTAATAGGGGGAAGCCCTCAGATCCGGACCAAGTCAAATAGAGGGGAAAAAACTGGTCCTTGGTGAATGTCAAAGGAAATTAAACTCACTACCTCCTAGGCAAGTCTTCATCCAGCAAAATTACTTTTTCCCATTTGTTGTGCAAAGGGCACACGGACACACATATCACTGGTACTATACAGTGTAAACACAATCTCAAATAAGGTCTAGGGGGAAATTCACAGGCAGAAAAGCAGCAAAATTGCCCAATCCCCATCCTCTTGCCATTGAGCAGAAAAGTGTGCTTAGTTGGGTCAGACAAGCTGGAACACATCATGGAAAGGACCCCCATAACTCTACCTATAATTACAAGGACAGGAGGCAGGAAACATCCAGGAGTCTGTAGAACAATGGGAACTTTGTGGGTGACAACGTGGTCTTGTTAGAAAGATGGCTCTCTAGGAGAGAGATCCAAGATGGCCACGTAGCAGCAGCTCAGGATTATAGCTCCCAGTGAAAACGCAGAGAGCAAGTGGTTGCCGCAATTGCAGACTAATTTTTGATGCCCACAGACTGGGAGATTCCTGGCGAAGGAGCCACATGGGTCGCCAGCGCAACTCTTTTGGCCGGCGTGGCGCTTCTCGGTGCGGAGTGTACGGGACTGGATGCCCTTTTAGTCGGGCTCGGCCGGTCCCATCCCCACAAGGAGAACAACAATTGGAAGCGCTGAGGACTGAGAACAAACACAGCTGAACCCGGGAAGGCCCAGCTCTGTAGGGAAGGGGTGCGCCCTGAAGGAAAACTAAGAAACAGAAAAACTTCATCACCAACAAGCCGGATGTCCACTCAGAGACCCAATCTGAAAGTCGGCAATTACAAAGATGACAGGTGGATAAATCCACAAAAATGGGAACAAACCAGTGCAAAAAGGCTGAGAACACCTGAAATCAGAATGCCTCTCCTCCTTCAGGGGATCGCAGCTCCTCATCAGCAAGAGAACAAGGCTTGATGGAGGATGAGTGTGATGAACTCACAGAATCAGGCTTCAGAAGGTGGATAATAAGAAACTTCTGTGAGCTAAAAGAACATGTTCTAACCCAATGCAAAGAAGCTAAGAACCTTGAAAGAAGATTTAACGAAAT
>CAUYQU010032114.1:0-29537 GCA_963574635.1 Cheracebus regulus
ATAGTATTCCATGGTGTATATGTGCCACATTTTCCTTGTCCAGTCTACCATCGATGGGCATTTGGGTTGGTTCCAGGTCTTTGCTATTGTAAACAGTGCTGCAATGAACATACGTGTGCATGTCCATTGCAAGCCATCTGAGAGAGGAGCAGTGGCAGCATGGAGTAGGATTGTGGCAGTGGGGAGAAAAACAGTGGATGTATGGCAGAGCTGTCTAGAAGGCAGAGCCAGCAGCACTGGTGTTTGGCTGCAAGATGAAAGAGAGGAAATAGTCAAGGGTGACACAAGATGATTGACAGTGGGAGGATGGTGATTACCATTCCCTGAAACAAGAGTAAATGGAAAAAGAGCAGTTTTTGAAGGGGAAAGGAGAAGAGATGAAAATGAATCAAGTTTGGATTGGGTTAAATTTGAGCTGCCTGGAAACATTCTAAATGGAAATGTTCAACAGACAACTGGATATTCTAGCGTGGTACTCCAGAGAGGCCTAGGTTAAGGATAAAGTTGTAGAAACCATAAGCATGGGAATGCATGAGACCTTGGAGGAAAGCATGTGGGGTGAGAGGACAAGAGTGCTTAGAAGAAAACTCTTCAGGTAATCCAACAGCCAAGGGTTATGCAGAGATGAGTGACAGCAAAGGACACTGAGAAGTCATCACAACAGGAAAAAATCAAGGCTAGGATGATACCATGGATGCTGATAATAGCATGGGCACATTAATGACAAGCTTTCTTAAGTCATCATTAAAACATCTGTATTGGTCTTTTTTCACATTCCCAGAGACTGGGTAATTTATAAAAGAAAGAAGTTTAATTGACCTGCAATTCCACATGGCTGGGGGAGCCTCAGGAAACTTACAATCATGATGGAAGATGAAGCAGACACCTTCTTCACAGGGCGAAGAATCTCACCCAGCAGTATAACCGTGACATTCTGATCTCTTAATTTTTTAGGTACTGGCAAAATGTACAAGATTTACTGCGAGATACTGAAAGAAAATATAACACTTTGTCTAAAAATACAATAGGGGATTGCAAGTAACCCTCCATGACTCTGAAGTTGATCATTGAGTTTGATCATTATTGACATGCTTTGTTTCTTCGCTTGCTAACTTTTGGCAATTATATTCAACAAGGTAAACTGTCTTACTATGTGATTCCAATGAGATCCTTCTCCTCCTTGGAACCAGTTTGTTTTTTTTTTTTAATTTTCAGCAAAAGAGAAGAGCAAAACTGTTATAATTAGGTTTTCTTAAAAAAAATCATCTCTGGTGTTTATTTTTTCATGTGAACCCTAGGAAGGAAATCTGTCTTCTGGCCAATGGAATAATATAATATTGGTGTGAGCATTGGCAGTGATGTCTATTGCTTCATTTGCCATCAGCGTTGATTTGGCTAAACAGGTTGATTAATCTTTGTTTCCCTTCCCTGTGTATTTTAACAGAACTATTGGGCTTAAATGTACAACCTTTCCAGAAAAAGGAGGTCAGTTCTTCTGAAACAAGTAAATGAGAAAGTGAACCTCCAGACAATTCCTACATTTGTGCTTGTTGACAGAGGAGGTTGTGCCCTAAGATGGAGTATAATGGGAATCTTCTCCTCCTTCTGTTCCATCTCAATCATGGGTTTGAATTCAAATATCAAAATCCTAGTATTTCTGTATAATATTTTTATTGTGTATTCAAGAGTGTCCCACTCCATATAGCCATAGAGCTTTGTGGGGCAGTATTGGGTTCTTAACATGTTACTTCAAATGTTCTCTTACCCTGGGTCACTTCAATTTAGCAAGTATCATTAAACAAGTTTCCACTGGATACAAAGGACAGGAAGGAATTCTGTCAATGATATGAAGATGTATAAAAATTGAAGGGTAGAGAAAAGCCCCAGAAAGATGTATCAACACTTCGAGCTCCTGAATCAAACCCTATGTCTTTTTGGACTTTGAAAAACTTCTGAACAATGGCAAGAATCCTTGCTAAGTTATGAAAAACCTGGGCCATAATCCCAAATCCACAGAAGGCTGTAACTTACCCCCAAGAAAAATGCAATGAAAACAGAGTGTGGAGGAGACCCTGATGCTTAAAACTCAGAAACACATAGAACTAAAAGTCATGCTCACAGTCATTGTATGTTCACTGTATACCAGCAATCATGCTAAGTGTGCTATATAAATAACTGCATTTTAAACTTACAAATAGGCCTGAAAGTATATATTATTATTTTCACCCCACTTTGTAGATGAGGAAATTTAAAAGTTTAGATGTTAAATAAATTATCCAAAGTCACAAAAATCAGTAAGTGGTAGAGCCTGGAATTGAACCCAGACCCTAGATTCTAAGCCACTACATGCAATGACTGTCTTCCTAGTCTACCTATTTCTCTACAGCAACCTCAGTCCAGCCTTACCCCAGAGCCCTAGCCAGTTATAGTAGACACAGTGCCTGTGGCCCACAGAATATTAGTGATCCACAAAAATATTTTAATTTTATTTCTTCGAAGTCAGAATATATTAATCTAATAACAGTAAATATATGATAATAAATCCAGCCTGAATTGTGTTCATCTATATATCAACATAATCATAAAACATAATATTTATTAGTTTATTTTTATGTAAAAAGGGGACCTCCGAGGTGAAAGTGCCCACTCGAGGCCCAGAAGAGTCAGAATTTGGCAGATACCATCTTCTTGACAGAGGGATAGAAACTTCACACTCTCTCTTTCTAAGCCCCTTCACTGGAGCTAATTTTTCCTCTTAAATATAATAAAATAACAATAATCAACACTTCTATGGCTTCTACAATATGCCAGGAATGTATATATGAGCTTTATATACATTCTTCACAAACCCCTATGAAGAAGCTGCTACTATTGTTAGCCACAGAAAGTATCTGAGTCGCATGGTACTAAAGTAGATTAGCAGTGGCAAATCCCTGAGGGTCTGCAGCAACTTCAGTTCTTGCCTCCTCAGAAGAAAGAATTTAAATGAAAGGCAGAAGGAGAGACAGAGACAACTTTAGAGAAGGGGAGAAAGTTTATTAAAAAGTTTAGAGAAGGAACAAAAGAAAGTAAAGTATACTTGGAAGAAAGCGAAGCAGGCAACTTGAGAGATCAAACGCCCTGTTTAACCTTTGACATGGAGTTTTATACATTGGCAGGCTTGCAGGGTCTTGCATCCCTTCTCCTGATTCTTCTCGTGGGGTGGGCTGTCTGCATGCACCATAGGCTGCCAGCACTTGGGAGGGACCGCATGTGCAGTGTTTACTGGAGTTGTACACATGCTCACTTGAGGAGTTCTTCCCTTACCAACTGAATGTTCTAGATGGAACATTCTAGGGATATTTTGTCTCTTCATGTGCATACTTGAGCCCACTTGCCCAACTCCTGAGATCTTACTGGGAAGTTGCTGATCACCAGATTTAGGTGTTTCTTTCTATTGAGAGATGCCCATTCCCTGGTGGCAGCTGTGACCAATTATTATTTGAGAGACAGGTAACGACCACCTGACCATCATCTGATAGTTGCCTGACATTCCTGGTGGGCACAGAGCAGCCCTCTCCTGCCCTGCTCATGCCTGACTAGCTACTGTAACATTATTAGTTCCATTTTATTTTATAATTATTATTATTACTGGCTCCATTTTAGCAAATGAGTATTTAATATTTCTTTGAATCACATCCTACCCACATTAAAATGCCAAGATTCCCTTCAAGATGGGTCTCTGGCCCCAGAATCCTCTCAGAATGGTTTCGCTCATGCAGGCATGCAATCATTCATATATTCATTCCCTTAACATGCCTATCTTGAGAAAGGTGTGCTACAAACTTCTGTAAATACAAGAAGGGAAAATGAAGTATCTCTGTCTGCAACTTGCTAGCATTCTCATCCTAAGATTATGATTTAAAATACATCTCCTGTAGATTCAGCCATGTTATCTGCACAATATCTGGAACTAGGTTTTGGCTTGCTAGACTTTGGTTGGCGGTCTTTCAGTGTTTGTGTGTTTGTCTGGAGAAGTGTGAGATTATGGTGTAGAAATTAACTTTTGCCAGTGCATAGAGTACAAACAACCCTCTCCCAGAAGTGTCTACACTATTTAATAGAGAGTTAATAGGAAAGTACTCCAGAGGATTCATTTAAACACAGCTCTCTTTGTTAAACTTTTAAAATGGAACCGATATGAGCAATAATACGAACATAAAGCATTATTTCAGCCTTCGGCACGACATAAAAACCACCTCATCTTTCTTCACAAAACACTTCCCTCTGTGACTAATAGCATTCAGGACTAGATCAGTTTGACAGTCAACTATCTTTACTTTTCAAACACAGATCAACGGCACACTCTGCCTAATATCATTAAGATAACCTGAGGATAACTAGCCGTACATCGACAAAGGGAGAGATTCATTATTGTGATTAAATAAAGCAACCAAGCTGATTATTAAAATTCCAACCACTTCTCCTCCACCTCACAGCTCCCTGTTGCTAAAACATTCTTTCTCAGAAATAAATACATTACCCTATATCTCATTTCCTTTTTTGACTTTTTTAATTTTGCTGTTGAAACGTCAACACTCTTCTTTGAGTAAATTAGGTAGTTCAATGAGTAGGTCCCTCATTATTACTTTTAATAATCAAGAGTTCCAACCTGATTTCCACTTGCATCTGCTTTTACAAGCATTTTTATTTTGTGTCTAGTTAGATACTACTTGACTGAATGATAGTGGACTCTTTTTCCATAACAATGCATATTTTAAATGTTTCAATATTATTTGCAGGAAACTTTTACCTTCCCAGCTGACTAATTATCATATTTAACAAAGCTTTTTTTGTGTGAGAGCGAACAGCACAGCAATTGCCATCATTTGCATGCACACTAAAACTAGCACTGGGACTGTGACCTTCATTTAGGCATTGAATAATGTTCTCTAAGCTTTATCCGTCCTGCCTGCTAATCACCGCAGCTACAACACAGTCCCATGTTGGGCAACTGAATTGTTTTTGTAAACAAAAAGTAAATTGTCTATTAGCGTGTCTACACATTTTCTTGCATCAGAGAACTAACATAAGGAAAGGTCATTGAAGGAGACAGACAGGGTTCCAATTAAATGTTATTGGTGGGTAGGGGGATAGAGTCCAGTGATAAAGAAATGTATTACGCATTTTTCCCCTCTTTGTTTGTGCCTTTGTTTGGGAAATAAGGGCTATAATAACAGAGTTAAAACTCCTCATCAAAAGCAAAGCAAGAGCCTGCCAAATCGATTTTTATATGTTAAAAAAAAAAGGTAGATCTACATTGCTGATATGGAAAAATAAAGATGTTGAGTTATAATGCATGAATATGGAGCTATTATCACAAATCCAGCAGGAGTAGTTTACACTTTTAAGGATCTTCTAAAAGGAGCAGGAAAGAGATTTGAAAGTTCTTATAATTGAAATAAATCCTTTTACATGATTACAAGGCAGATCTTAGGCTACTAACAAGAAAGGAAACTTAAAAGGGAGGGGATGGTAAGAGTGAGGAGATTCTAGTCCACTGAACTCAAAAACCACGTGTCCTACAGCAGCTGCCATTAAATAAATATTCCAGATCTATAACAGTTCTATCCCTGGTGACTATTTGCATGGTAAATGGATAAAAGCACAGATTTAGAATCTCTTATTTATGTAGATCAGAAGGGAAAGAATAATTCACAGTTCTTTCCTGCCCAGAGGTTTACACACTCCACTCCAAAAAGGAAAATTATATGTCATCAGCAAATATATAAGGAACCACTTAAAATTCTGGTTTCATTAATCATCATATGCATTTGCTTTTCTATCCCAGTTCTTTGCAAACTTCAGTGCATAAACACACATTAAAAACACATATACATATGTTCATATAGTTATTTATATAGAATATATATGTTTGTCCTGTGTCTGGCTGGTAGGCTCAACTGATTAAAGTCCTGTTCTAACTAGGCTGATTAAAGTCCTGTTTTTCTGACTCTGCTTTTTGGCCAGGAATAGCAATTTAATTTCTGATTAGCCAAGTTCTAAAGGCACACACCGAGTTCCATTGAGTCTTGGGAGCAGTTTCCCCCATATTATCCTTGTGGTAGTAAATAAGTCACACAAAATCTGTTGGTTTTATAAGGAGTTTCCCCTTTAGCTTGCCTCTCATTCTCTCTTGTCTGCTGCCATGTATGACATGCCTGTCACCCTCCACTATGATTTTGAGGCCTCCCCAGCCACGTGGAACTGTGAGTCCGTTAAACCTCATTTTCTTTGTAAGTTACCCAGTCTCAGGTATGTCTATCAGCTAGACTAGTACAACAGGGGACTGCATTATCTTCAGTGGGGTCTTCAAAGATAAAATGCTACAAAAACCTGATAGTTGAGTATGGCAGGTCAAAGTAGATAAGCCAAAGAAGTTTTTCCCAAAAGTCCACCAAATCAAGAAGAGCTCGGAGGATTGGAGGGACCTGAAGCCAAGGAAGCAGTTGGTATTCAAAGACCCAGTTGTGGCCAGGCATGGTGGCTCACACCTGTAATCTCAGCACTTTTGGAGGCCAAGGCGGGCAGATCACCTGAGGTCGGGAGTTCAAGACCAACCTGACCAACATAGAGAAACCTCGTCTCTACTAAAAATACAAAATGAGCCAGGTATGGTGGCACATGCCTGTAATCCCAGCTACTCAGGAGGCTGAGGCAGGAGAACTGCTTGAACCCAGGAGGCAGAGGTTGTGGTGAGTAGGGACTGCACCACTGCACTCCAGCCTGGGTGACAAGAGTGAATATCCATCTCAAAAAAACAAGAAAGAAAAAGGTCCAGTTGTGATTTAAGATACCATCACTAATCCCAGCAACACTCCACAAAAGTCTACCAATAAAACTGATCCTTAAGTGTTTGTAGATCCCATGGTAATCTCTGGAGACAAAAAATTCTGCCAAGGATCTTGATAGCTAAAAGGAATAGTAATATGTCATTTAGGAACTTGCTATTATCCAGAATAGCCTCTCACGGTTGCAGGCCAGCTGCTAAGAGGCATAGATAATTTAACTGCCCTGTTGTCTTGAACAAGGAACAGGCAACATCAATTATAAAGGTTCTTGTACCATCTGAGCGAACTCATTGATGCCAAGAAATTTGCCTTCATGTTTGTTCAGCTTGGTCTACACATACGAAGGTCATGGACAGATTGTTACCAACTGCTAAGGAGTTCTTCAATGCCTTTCACAGGAGCAGCTTCATCCCCAAGCTATGCTGAGTCAATGCCAAGGGGATAGGTTAAGTAAAACTTGAAGAGGTGATAATGATTGGTACAAAACCAGGAACATACCAGTATGTCACCCCAGCAGCCTCAGCATGCAGCCACTTGTGAGCTGTGAAGGAAGGAACAAAAGAGGGTAAGTAGTGGATGGGATTCCAATGTGAAAGAACAGCACAGCAGAAGCAGCAACATTGGAAATCTAACTCCACTTCCGATGCTAGAAGACCTAGACATAAAATTTAGGGAGTTGTTCTTCCATAATAAAAGAAAAATCTAAATAATTAAATAAGGCAATGAGTAAAGCAATTAAATGTGATGCTTCAGGTTAGACATCAAGGCCATTAATGGCAATTAATGTCTTTTGTTTGTAGTATTATGCATGGGGTATCGTAATTTCCACATAGTAAAATTATCTATTTTTCACTTCATTAATCAGAAAACATGATCATCGTGATCAAAAAAGTGGCCTCTTTTTACTTCCTGACCAAGATTTAGCTGCAAGTGCTTACACTGAGGTCTCATTTTCTCAAGATTTTATCACAGTTAAAAGATGTACTACAGCCCATTAGTCGGTAGGCTACGGATTATTATAATAAATACTTAAAATCACTTATCAAAATAAAGAGCCAAAGCACACTCTGCCATGCAGTGGGCCTGATTTTTTAATCAGAGTCTCTCACTTGCTAATTGGAAGTACTCAGAACTCCAAATGACTTGCCTTACCATTGGTGAGAATTAAAAAGGTTTATACACTAGAGATATTTTAGCACTTTTCTCAACTAGGTCACCCTCATTACACTAGCTTTGAGGCTTCCCTGATTTTTTCTTTCTTATGTGTCAGTTCAAGAAACAGGCTTTCAGAGACAAGTACACTGACCCTCTCCGCCCATGATCCACCAAGCGACTATTCCACATGTAGGCAGCTCTACACATAGCCACTTGCTAGGGGGAAAGAAAATCAATTTATTCCAGAAGTTTATTGAAGCTATTTTATTGCATTTATTTTTACAATGTACCAAACTTCGGCCTGAAAAACAGGCTGGCTTATTTCGTGTGCTTACTTATAAGGTGAATTTATTTATATACTTATTTATAAGAGTGTATTGAACAGGTATCAGACTGATTAGAAGGAGTGAGGGCAAATATATTTGCCTGCTTCCTTGTTTTTAAAATTGTTCTGGAATGGTAATGAGGTTGGGAAAATATCATGACACCCAGAGTATTGGACCATGCACCTGCCCAGAATCTTTCTCTGAGTCCCACAAAATAATGGCAGCCAACAATGAATAGAGCAAGGGCCATCTGAAAGAGGAGGAAATGAGTAAGGCACCTGGGAGGGGATAGATGCACAGAGCGGGCCAGAGAGCAGCAACCCACTTGAGGAAAATATATATTTCCTCTGAGGGCAAAAGGGGGAAATTGTGAATAAACCTTAGCAGCAACAAATGGTGACGGGAATCTGTAAGCCAGGTCATCGGAGAGTGTACCTACCCCCTCAACCACAGTGCCTTCTCCTGCCTTGGGAGACCCCTGAAGGCCACTGGTTGGTCAGTGCAGAGATAAAGACACCAAAGGCTAACTCTTCACTTTCAACAAACTTTCCGTTTGAAGTTCTAAAGAGCCGAAAACCTCACAGAACCCACCATCTGCCGGGTCTTTTGAATGAGGTCAAAGGTAGCCCACTCTGTGGGCTGAGATAATTGCTTCTTCAGGCTTAATTAGGACAGTTGTTTCATTATCAGCCAAGCTCTTTTTATACATACAGCCCACATGAACTGAATCTGAAGATTCATTTCAGAAACCAGGCCAGGGCAGGAAAATCCAAATAATGCTTAGCAGTATTCTCGTTTTTAAAAATGTTGAAAATGAAAGACAAAGTCTTGCATTTTATGTAGAAAACAGTAAAACATAAACTCATACAGTTAAAAGAATGTAGTAAATGAAAGAAATACTCAAGGAAGGAATTTGGCAACATTTTTATTCTTTCATTTGAGCATGAATATATGTAAATCCCTTTTGGTTGATGAATCTGAAGTTACTATATTCCTAACCACCCTCGTGAAATTGCCCATTTATGGACACCCTTCCCCATCACATTCCACATGGAGAAACTACAGTTATATAAAGGACAAATAAAACACGGGAAGCAGGCCGGTGGCTCACACGTGTAATCCCAGCACTTTGAGAGGCCAAGGTAGGAACAATGCTTGAGCTCAGGAGTTTGGGACCAGCCTGGGCAACATGGCAAAATCCTGCCTCTACTAAAAAATACAAAAATTAGCTGGGCATGATGGTGCATGCCTGTAGTCCCAGCTACTTGGGAGTTTGCAGTGGGAGAATCGCTTGAGTCCAGGAGGTTGTGACTGCGGTGAGCTATGATCATTCCATGGCACTCCAGCCTGGGTGACAGAGTGAGACCCTGTCTTAAAAAAAGAAGGTGGTGGTGTAGCAACTATTGTCACTACAGAATCAAAATGGAGTGAGAAATTGTCAGCAGAACACTGCCTGTGGGAGTGAGAAATACATAGCCTTCTGTCCTTTTCTGTCTATCCTCTGGCTACTCTTGTCTGTAATTGTACCTTGGTCTTGTGGGTTAGGTTTGGTTGTAGAGTTTTTGCCATGATTCTACATCTGTTGTGTCTTAAGATACTCAGGAAAGAGGAAATTCCAGCATCAAACTTTAATCCAATATATTAGGTTGGTGCAAAAGTAACTGTGGTTTTGCCATAACTCTTGCCATCACTTTTAATGGCAAAACTGCCACTACTTTTGCCCCAACCTAAGAGTAAGTGTAAGTATTCTCACAAAGTTTCTTCCTTTCCCCTCAAAATTGTCCTTCTCTTCACTCTACAGAGCCAAAATTGGTTCTTATGTTTTTACTGCTGATAATTTTTTTACACCCAAAATCTACCTGGACTTTCTCATATTCCTCAGCACTGTTGACTTACACATTTGGGTATGAACGAGACTTCACTGAGCATGAACTCTCTCTGTTCCCACAATACTTTTTATATGTTTCCATGAAAACACTCTGTTATCCATGTACTTTAGCAGGCTTTTTTATTTTCCTACATCTCTCCTCCATGAACCTATAAGCATCTTGAAGACAGAGATTCTGATATAAAAGCAAAGCACAGTGCCTGGACCATAGTAGGAGCTTACTAAGTTTATACTGAATGAATAAAAAAATAAATCACAAAATATAGAAGATGAGAATCTAATGGCTCTGTCTTTCTTCACTTAGATAACTTTCCTACTTCTGGCAACCAGCCATTGGAGACAGTGATAAACACAGCAACTATGTTTATTATCTCTGTCATTATCAATTTATTTGAATTCATCCATTTCTTTGCTCATAAAAGTATAGAATCTTAGGATTGTGTGTCCTTAAGGATTGTTGCAACCAACATACACTTTGGCTGGTTAAACTCTACTCTTTCAAGATAAAGAAAACAAAATCTGCACGACTGCATTCTTCTTAATAGAGTAAAAACTTGGAGAGTAGGGAAAACTTTCGGAGTGAAAATTTGACTGGGAAAATGGAAATTGTTCGTTCACATGGGTTGATCTCTAAAGTTAGAATATCTGGATTCCATTTCACCACATAACGGTCAGTATGACCTTTGGCAAGTTACGTAATCTCAGTTTTTCACACTGCTAAAATGGAAACAAGAATAGACTCAACCCAACAGGACTCTTACGGATTTCAACAAGATAGAGTGTGTTCAGGGCTGGCAAGTGCTGAGCTCCCCACTACTCAGCATGAGGTCTTATTACTGCTATTATGGAGCTGTATCAGTATTCATCATGTCACTCAGAGAAGGCCCATCCAAAGAGACACAAAGGGGTATAAACCCAAGTTTATTCTTCATCTCACCATATAAGCATGAATACCCATGGGCTACTCTCCTTTCACTACCCAGAAAACCTTTCTGCGCATAATGCAAACTGCATCATAAACTCCAGGAAACACCAGCTTTCAGCACATAGGTAATTTGAGCATAGTTATAACCTCCATTGCTTGAGTTCTAGCTCTGTCTGTGGGTCCCTTGGTCTACTATTCTGGTCCATGCCATGACAATAGCTACCAATAATACTAATATTTATTAAGTGTTTATAATGCACTTTACAAATTTTCACTTATTTAGTCCTCAAAACACCCATTTAAAAAGATGACTATTATACCATCAGATTACTAACCTATTATTCAATTAGGAAAGAAAAGCAAAGAGAGGTCACATAACTTATCCAAAGTCACACTATAAATCAACTATGTATAGTTAAAAGATGCATTAAAATTTTTTTAAAAAAGAGAGATACATTAAAATAGAAAAACAAGGCATACGCAGTGCTCATGCCTGTAATCCTAGCCCTCTGGGAGGCCCAGGCTGGTGGATCACCTGAAGTCAGGAATTCAAGACCAGCCTGGTCAACATGGTGAAACCCCATCTCTACTAAAAATACAAAAAAATTAGCCAGACATAGTGGCATGCACCTGTAGTCCCAGCTACTCTGGAGGCTGAGGCAGGAGAATTGCTTGAACCTGGGACGTAGAGGTTGCAGTGAGCCACGATCACACCACTGCATTCCAGCCTGGGTGATACAGTGAGATTTTGTCTCAAAAATATCAATAATACTAATAATAGAAAAACATAGATTGAAAGATGCATTAAAATAAAAATTTTTAATTGTGGCAAATTACCAGCTGGTCCAGGTATCTTGTCTTTCAGAAAAGTTACTCAATTTTACCAAAATAGTTATAAACCCTTTGTAAAAACTCTGGAAAAGATCTAGAAATTCATAAGGTAGAAAAGTTTGTGACTTTCTGCAATTAAAGTTGAGCAAGCTTAGATAAAATTCTGTGACAGAAGAAAGGAAAAATGTGGGAAGTAACGAAGTTCCTCTTTAAAGTTTCCTTTCTTATTAAAAAATAATAAGAGTGCTAATAACTCTTTGTTAAGTCATATCCTATGTAGCTGTTAGATATAACATGCTTACAGGCACGTAGTACTTTCTATGTCCTTGTACTTTAACCAAAATAACTGTGCTGGACGTGCTCACACGTCCCAGCTCTCCATTGCTTTTACCTGTTTAGAAAAGTTTTAAGTTGTTAGCCCATCAGGTTTTAGTTAAATTGTGTAGTCTGGTTTCAGCCAATGGATATCAGACACAGCAGTAAGGACAACCCCAAATGTGTAAAGAATAAATATGTCTGTCTTCCTTTGTTTGTTGCACTCTCTGGCAAAATGGGTAGCAAGAGTGCCCTTCCTGCAGTCCAGGAAGTAAAAATTGGATTGCTGAAACATCCTTTGTCTCAGTGCTAATTTTTCTTTGTGGCACCAAGCATCTCTTTCCAACAAAAAAGAAGGAAGGAGGAGAAGAAGAACAGAAGCAGCAGATCAGGAAGGGAAATAACCATAATTAAACTCCTAATGATGTGTAAGGCATCATTTCAGAAACCTTTCATTTGTGTGACTTGCTAATACTCCAGACTCTTTTGTCTTTCTCTCTCTTTCCATTGTGTCCATGTGTGGAGATCCCAACTTTTGTCCTTGCATTTAAGCAGCCAAGTCATGCTTTAACCTTGAATCTTTCAATCTGTGTTCCTCCACTTGCTGAAGAGACCACTGAACATTGTTACCCCAGCTCGAATGACCCATGACGCTCTCTTCCCTTAACCGCCCCTTCCTACCCAATTCCTCCCAAAGTTCGGTCCATTTAGGTCCTACCTGTCTCTTGAATCTGGCCCCTAGTCTCCAGGCCCTTGCCCTCTCATCCAAGTTCCTCTCTCTCACGCCAGGATTTGCATGTCCACCTGTTTTCTCCTGTGGCATCCTGGACACTGCTCCACTTCCATGTGCTATTGCTACAGCAACAGGGCTATTTTCTTTCTTTTTTTTTTTTTTTTTTTTTTTTTTAGACAGAGTCTCACTCGGTCACCCAGGCTGGTTTGCATTGGCACGATCTCGGCTCACTGCAACCTGTGCCTCCCAGATTCAAGTGATTCTCCTGCCTCAGCCTCCTGACTAGCTGGGATTACAGGTGCACACTACCATGCCCAGCTAATTTTTGTATTTTTAGTAGAGATGGGGTTTCATCGTGTTGGTCAGCCTGGTCTCGAACTTATGACCTCGTGATCCACCTGCCTCTGCCTCCCAAAGTGCTGGGATTACAGGCGTGAGCCACAGCGTTTGGCAACAGGGCTATTTTCAAGGTCTAAACCCATTACAGTCTCCTGTATCAACAACAGCTCCTCACTGTCACTATTAATATTAAGTGTCAACTTGATTGTATTGAAGGATGCAAACTATTGTTCCTGGGTGTGTCTGTGAGGATGTTCCCAGAGGAGATTAACATTCGAGTCAGTGGACTGGGAAAGGCAGACTCACCTTCAGTCTGGGTGGGCACCATCTAATCAGCTGTCAGCACAGCCAGAGTAAAAGCAGGCAGAAGGATGTGGAAAGACTAGGATGGCTAAGTCTTCTGGCCTTTATCTTTCTCCCATGCTGGATGCTTCCTGCCCTCAAACATCCGACTCCAGGTTCTTCAGCTTTTGGAGTCTTGGACTTACATCAGTGGTTTGCCAGGGGCTCTTGGGCCTTTGGCCACAGACTGAAGGCTGTACTGTCGGCTTCCCTACTTTTGAGTACTGGGGACTCAGACTTAGCCACTACTGGCTTCTTTGCTCCTTAGCTTGCAGGTGGCCTATCGTGGGACTTCACCTTGTGATCCTGTGAGCTAATTCCTCTTAATAAATGCCCTTTCGTATATACATCTATCCCATTAGTTCTGTCCTTCTGAAGAACCCTGACTAATATACCAGCCCTGCCATAGCCCTCAGGGTCAGCCTGTCCTCCCCAGCCTTATTTCACACTCTCGCCCTCTGTCTGTGGTCCATCCTGCAGAACCTTCTTTGCATTCCTTAGACACACCATGCTCACTCCCACTTCTGTCCTCTATGTGGGCTCATTCATTTCCATTAACACTCCCCATCCCATCTCACTGCCCTTACCTGGTTAATGTCAACTCATCTTTCAGATTTCACCTTCGGTCTAACATTTTAGGGAGACCTGGCCTGACCATCTAACTGGAGCAGGTCTGTGGTTGTTTGCTGTGTTTCTACAACATGTTATTTTTCCTTCTGAGCCCTTCCTTCAGTCTGTGATTATACATGCCCTCTTTTGGGTGTTTTGTTTGAAATCAAGGTTGTTTTATCCACTTGACCATATGTGCCATGAGCTCGGGGACCACACCTGGTTGTTCTCATCATGTCACCCAGCTGGACCTGCAAAGAGTGCCACATATGCAGTATGCATTGCCTGAACAAACGATTCCCTCTAAAATTCACAACAAAGCTCACTGCTGTGCCTGAGGACATACAGAAAGTACAGCCACAAACATCAGGTCCAGCATTAGAAAGCAGCTTTCTAAGTCCCCAGGCCACCAACCCTTCCAGACAATGGCTGACTTCCATTTCTAAAGAACAAGAAAAAGGTAATTGGTTTGCAAAATCAAAATTTGTTCTAGGTGCTACTGTGCCCTCATAAATGAAATTTTGTTATAAAAGTAATGAACCTATTAGAAAATATTTTTGGATGGAGTTTAATGAAGCAAGTTTCTACTCCCCTTCCCCCACCCCCAAAAAAATCACACCATCTGGTACAAATCAAGAGAAAACTCACCCTGCTAATGACATGTGCTAACATAAATAATGAGGGCTCAATGGTGACAGGAAAACAGCGTTCTCTCTCTGATGTGAGTCAGGATTTTTAGAAGGTCTGCATGATTTGAGAAAACTTTTCCAGGAAAAAGTAACAACAGCTTTTCATTCTCAATGTGTCAGTCAATATTTGAACTAAAGGAGAAAACTAAGGGAAAAAACACCTCAAAACCAACAGAGATTCCAAACTGCTTCAACAGAGATACAACTAGATTATCTGACATTCAGAAAGCATCACACAAGTTGGCCTTATGGAGCCAAAGAGGGCTCTACCACAAAACCAACACTGTCATGGAAAACAAAGTTTCCACCAAAAGCAGGAGCAGGCAATTTTCTAGGAAGCCGGACCAAAAAAAAAATGCTTGTCACACAAAACCACAGGGTCCCAAGGGTCAGCAAGCCGAAAGCAGCATTCATGGACGGCTGCCACCAAGTGGCCACTTCAGGTATTACAGCTACTTAAAATGGTTTTGGTTTTGGTTTTTTGTTGCTGTTTTTTTGACACAGAGTTTCGCTCTTGTTACCGCCACTGGAGTGCAACAGCGCGATCTCGGTTCACTGCAATCTCCACCTCACGGGTTCAAGAGATTATTCTGCCTCAACCTCCCAAGTAGCTGGGATTACAGCCGTGCGTCACCACACCCAGGTAATTTTTTATATTTTTGGTAGAGAAGGGGTTTGACCATGTTGGCCAGGCTGGTCTCTAACTCCTAACCTCAGGTGATCCACCCACCTCGGCCTTCCAAAGTGCTAGGATTACAGGCGTGAGCCACTGCGCCTGGCCAAAATGTTTTATTTCCCAAGATTCCCCCAGAGAAAACTACCTGTGGAAATACTCAAATCTAGAGAGCATGTCTTGGGATTTTTTATTACTCTGCCTATCACACAGTCATTTAATAAATTATATTTTCCCCTTGAAAAGTAGATAGGGAGGCAAAATACAGCTAAGAGTTGAACACATATGTCTTATAAAAAGTAAATTTATTTTTATTCCCCCACTGTCCCTTAAAATGTATTCAGTTGGACTGGTTCTTCCTCTGCTCCAGGATGAAAATCCAGGCACTCAAGACTTTTCTGGATATGCAAAACATTGTCGCAAATTAGTAACTCAAATGATTGGTCCCATGTACTTGTCTGAATTTCAATCTGGTGTTGAAAGGTGAGCCACTCCAGCTTGGGCCGGAACGTAGCAGGCAGCTAGCGCTGGAAAAGGAGTGGGTATATTCTCTCTTCCTGGTTTATTAAGCATTTTACGTTCATTTTCCATTCTGCAAGTTTCCATTTCTGACTCCTCTAAGATTGAGTATCCAAGAGAGAAGAGGAGAAGGAGAAATTCTAACTTCATAGGTAGCCTCTCTCCTTGGTGTTTTTGCAGATTCTTGAGAGACTCTGCCACCAGAAGTCTCTCCCCTGTATTTGCTCAGACTGCAGGCTATGGACTGAACTGTATCCTTCCAAAATTCATATTCTGAAGCCCTAAACCTCAATCTGATGGTATTTGAAGATGGAACCTTTGGGAGGTGTGTAGGGCTAGGTGTGGTCATGAGGTCGGGCCCTCGTGATGGGATTAGTGCCTTTATATGAAGACATCAAAAAGCTTGCTTATTCTCTCTCCACACATATTCAGTATGCGGATGCGATGAGAAGGCCGCTGTCTTCAAGTGAACAAGAGGGCCCTCTCCAGGACCTAGTCATACTGGCATCAGATCCCAGACTCCTGGCCTCCAGAATTGCAAGAAAATACATTTCAGTTGTTCTATCAAACAATATACCCATTCTTTGGTATTTTGCTGGGATAGCCCAAGCACACTAAGACACTGGGAGAGCATGTGTTTATTCTGACTGTAGGTTTTGTGCCCTCTCACTCCTCATGGGCCCCAGGAATGCATTGATACCAGCAGCTCCTCTCTACTGAGATCTTTTTGCATCTCCAGGCAGACTTCCTGGACGAAACCCCGAGAGAATTCCATGCCAGCCTTTGCTAACATAGCCCATAGCTGGACCGTGAGAAAAACCCCTGCATTCTTTGTCTTAAGACAAAGGGACAGAGACCAGTCCTAAGGCAACTGCAATTTCTTTTTACTTCTGCCCCAAGAGTGACTGACCAGCCTGACTCTCATCTTGTTAATTTGCCCTGCAAAAGCCAGATAACCCACTGTGTGCCCACCAGAATTCCAGGAGCATGTAGAAAGCCCTCCCAGTAAGCTCCCTAAAGCCCCATGTCATGGTTAATTTCATGTGTCAACTTGGCTACACCATACTACCCAGATATTTGGTCAAAACAGTCTACATGTTGCTTTGAAGTCATTTTCAGATGAGATTAACATTTAAATCAGTAGACTTTTAAGAAAAGTAGATTAATCCTCCATAATGTGGGTAGGTCTCCTCTAATTAGTTCAAGGCATTAATAGAAAAAAGACTGATCTCCTCTAGAGAAGAAAGAATTCTGCCAGTAACCTTCAGACTGGAGCTGCAAAAATCAGCTCTTCCCTGGATCTTTGGCCTACCCTCTACCCTGCAGATTTTGGACTTGCCAACCTCTACAATTGTGTGAGCCACTCTCTGTCTCTGTGTGTGTGTGTGTGTGTGTGTGTGTGTGTGTGTGTGTGTGTGTGTGTGTGTGTGTGTGTGTCTATCCTACTGGTTCTGTTTCTCTGGACAACCCTATTTCAACCTCACTAGTGACTTGAGGACAGGGAGGAAGCATCCTCATGTTTATCCCCAACCAATAATTGTCCCCAAAGATTCTCTTCCAAAGCCCTTCTCTAGGAATCTTCTTCAGACATCTCTCACTAGGCTCCAGGTGAGGAGGAAACACCCCCACCACTTCCCCTGGCTGAATGTGAGACTTAAAGTCAACTCTCTCCAAGGAAGCATTTCTCCTGACAATCTGTAACTACCGTGGGGGTGAGAGATCTAAGTGTCTCTCCTGGGTCTTGGCCCCAATTCTCTACATTGTGGTCTGGCGTCAGGGCAGCGTCTGTCCTTCCCACATCCTCCTCACTGAGTGGACTCTGATCATTGTTCAGGGTGGCAGTGTGCCTAGTCCCAGAGAACAAACAATGTTTGGTGTCACAGTGCTGAAGTCACTCTGCAGAAGCAGAATGGACATCACCCAAAATTTGGTTCTGATGTTGAGACTGCTGACACCATACACATACCTAGGGGTATCGAATTATTCATTAGTCACAAAAGGAGACTTTCTGGGGGGAATAGGGAAGGCTCCAAGCAGGTCTGAAATGGTTTGAGAGAGCTGGAAAAGGAGACTGGTGTGGGGTTTGGGGGCAGATGGGGCTGGCGTGAGGGCTACTGCTCACAGACAGAGCAGGGAGGCTTAAAGGATGTCAGCAACTGAACATCAAAAATGGAGTCTGAGTCTTTATTAAACGCAGCCTGAGGCAAGGGCTTGTGTGCTACTATTTTGCTGGAGAGTCTAGTTCTGAAAAGCAGGAATTAAGTCACAGATTGAGAAGGAAAGGATGGAGAAGAAATGCAGAAAAGACAGGAGGTGGGTGGAGTTGGCTACTGCTTATAGGGATGCCCTATCAACCACTGCTCCCAGGACAGTCCTGCCATAGACAGGAGGGCGAAGCTATCCATGAATTTCAATCTTCTGTCAGTCTAAGTCTACCCCATGGGTTGACTTCCTCCCCCAAATCTCCAGATTGTAAACAGGGGTCCCAAAGTGAGGGTCTGGTTACATCTCTTGCCCTAGTGGCATCAGGGAAGTCCCAAAGACATGAGATGGGAAGGAGAGTGTGTCCAGGAAATGCTGTCAAGGTGGGTCTAGGACAACACAATGGGATGGGGCAGCCACCATGGCAAGTCCCTGGGCAAGTAGCAGCTGTGGCAGCCCCACCAGTGTCCCAGCTGACGTGAGCAGAGGCAGTGAAAGATGCTCTGACCGACGCGCTGGCTGGGGGCGAGATCTGGAGGGATGTATATACAGAGCCCTGGGCAATTGGTTAGGCTGGTCATGGCTATCTTGTTTCCTTCATTCACATGCTCCTTTTCCAGGCTCTTTTGCAGTTTACAGGAAGGGGTTGCCATGTCACAAGGTTCTAGCCATTAAAATGAAAATGGAGGTCTTTAGGAGTGATGTTTCTTCCGATGGAAGAAAAGAGAGCCAGTCAAGAATTTCTCTTGCTCTCTTCTCCAGCTTGTCTTTGAGTACCATCTTGATGTCAAGAATACTGCAGCAGTTCAGCAGGCATCTTGCACAATTAAGTAACTCTAAAAGCCTGCAGACGGAGGGCGATGAGCTAGAAGGATGAACACAGTCTCTGTCCTTACTGACATGACTGAGCTACTGCCCTCTACCTGGAAGCAGCTATGTCTGGATTCATTGTTATGGAAGATAATGACATATTCTTATTAATGAGATTTTCAGTTGCAGGGGAATGTTATTTTCACACAAGTTAGAAAGGACAAGCAATAGTGTGCATGCAACAAAAATAAGCCCCCGAGTACCTCCAAGCCCCATCTTGCATGAAGCTAGAGACACACATGGGCCCCATTGTACGGCCACTCTTATCAGCGACCGCCATTCTGCCTTGACTCCTGGGGAAGAGACAGAGTAAGTAACTTGGTAAATATTTTACCTTCAAATAACCTAGAGTGTAGATGTTTCTACTTGACAGAAAAGAGGTGCTATGTCATCATTTTCATCTCATACCATATTTGCTAGTATTTTTCTTAATACATTGGCAAATGAACCACATCACTCTCCTACTCATAATATATAAAGGGAAGGGGAAGATGTAGCAAAATGCCGACTAACAACACTAATAATAATAATGAGGAAAACACTACTAGTTCATGAGTTGCACAAAATTCCAGAGTTTGAAATAAAAAAGTACTTAGGTGCTTCTTTTTATTATCACACTGGATCACGGGTGATCTGGGGGTTTTGCCAGAGTTGAGGATTTGTGTATTGACAGTTCCTGACTTTTACGTATTGTACTTTCTCTTAACCTTCACTTTCATGCACTCTGCATTGATCCCCCTAAATCCGCTTTTATGTAACAGACAGGGACTCTCGTGCCTCTACTGCTCAGTGATAAAGTGGCATTGCACCTGCCCACCAACAGGTCAGTTCTACCAACAGCACCACCTCGATCAAAAGTTTGTCAAAGCATCTGGAATACTATTATCTTGCATGTGTTACATTATGAATTAAATGGGAAACATAAGTCAAGAGTTCCAACACTAAAGACAAAAAGCAGAGGCCACCTCAATTCAAAGTATAATAAAATAAATATGAGACTCACTTTACATGAAGAAAGCAGCATGTATTTAGCCTCAAACTGCCTCTTACTGGATACAAACTAGTTAACCGCATCTCTACTTTTGTATGAAAACAATTAAGTAGGCCAGGCATGATGGTTCACACCTGTAATCCCAGCACTGTGGGAGGCCGAGGCAGGCAGATCGCCTGAGGTCGGGAGTTCAAGATCAGCCTGACCAACATAGAGAAACTCCATCTCTACTAAAAATACAAAATTAGCCGGGCGTAATGGTGCATGCCTGTAATCCCAGCTACTTGGGAGGCTGAGGCAGGAGAATCACTTGAACCCAGGAGGTGGAGGTTGCAGTGAGCCGAGATCTTGCCATTGCACTCCAGCCTGGCAGCCTGGGCAACAAGAGCAAAACTCCATCTCAAAAAAAAACAACTAAAGAATATATACAAGTTACTAGAAATATATTAAATATTGAGGCTAAAAGGCTAGAAGAATGTGTAATTTTATAATTTTTCTTAATGCATTGGCAAATGAACCACATCACCCTCCTACTCATAATATATAAATCTATTATTCTGTCTCTATACATAAATCTTAAACATATTTGTAAATATACTTTGTACTTAAGCAGGAGATGCCTATATTATACACTGTGCTCAGCAAAACCTTTGATAAAAAAAAATGTACCATCTCATTATCTTCACCCAAATATTCACAGTTAAATTTGGTTCTACTCAGACACATGCTGCATTTAGAAACCACACAAGAGAAAGACACAGGTCTTTCAGTCATTTCTTTCTGTTTCCCTAATAAGAACTTCTACTTGTACAGAATAGGATGTCTGACCCTCATGAGCAACTAAGGGGCCCCCAGTGAGTCAGTGTCTGGCCTTACTGGTGTTTTCCTTCTAACAATCCCCCAGGAGAATTATGCACAGAGACCAACCTCTGATTGATTATGGACCAGTGATCAGGTCATTACCACACTCTCTCTGTTATTTACTAATAACTGTCCTCGGCCTTGCACATCGCCATAAATTCAGCTCATTAGGAGGATTCTTGGAGCACCCACTTGTGCCTTCCTGATCCCAGAGATGGGTCATTTCTCCACAGGCTGCCTGCATTTTGCCTTCTGCCTCCAAATACTCTCTTTTCTCAAAAGGGTCAAAATAGCTTTCATTCTTGTACAAAGTCCACATGCCATACACTCCCCTTTCTGAATGACTCGGAACTTGAAACATGTTTAACTTAAGCCCCTTCAGTCCATTTACTTGTTTACTTATCTCTTCCCTGAACCTATTACGCACCTGCCTTTTAGTAGCAGCCATTCATATTCTCCATTAATGATCTCTTTCCTAAACCTAGTCCCTCGAAAATTTCTTCACCAAGACTTTCCTTTGAAAATACCTACTCCCAAAGTTCTACAGTCATCTCTTTGAACAGCATCTTTCCTAAATATTTGAAATAATAAATTTAGCCCTGGTTAAGAAACTTGAAGAAGTGATCAAGGATCATTTTAAAGAAAATAATAAACAATGAACAAAGGCAACCTTAGTCTGAAGAGTTGAATAAAAGGGTCAGGCCAGACACGGTGGTTCACACCTGTAACCCCAGCACTTTGGGAGGCCAAAGTGGGCATATCACCTGAGGTCAGGAGTTCAAGACCAGACTGGCCAACATGGTGAAACCCTGTCTCTACAAAAAATATATAATTGGCTGGATGTGGTGCTGCACGCCTGTAATCCCAGCTACTTGGGAGGCTGAGGCAGGAGAATCGCTTGAACCCAGGAGGCGAAGGTTGCAGTGAGCCGAGATCACACCATTGCACTCCAACCTGGGTGACAGAGTGAGACTCCATCTCAAAAAAAATAGAAAATCACATAATTCTCTTTGCATGTCACTTACGATTTCTGTTTGAGATTAATTCCAGTTGTACAAGCATTAGGAATGGTACGGTTTATATAGGGAAGTGATTTTAAAACTTAGTCATTTCTTATCTCATTAGTGGAAAAGAATCAGCTAAACATTTTAATGTATGTGATTTCAGTGACTTAGAGGCAAATTAATAAAATATTTCCTTGTCATCCACTGGAAAATACATTCTACATTGGTAGAGATATATTTATTTAACCTAGTGAAATTCAGAACTGCTTATAATCAAAAAGCAAGTTTGGATTAAGGAATAATCCTGTGTTAACATGCAGAAATGGTCGGTGAAAATCACAGAATAAGTAATGAGTGAAAACTTCAGACGAGAGATTGAAGAAATTAGAACTTGCCATATTGCAGGCAATCCTTCCATTAATAATACCCTATGTTCCAAAGGCTCGTTTTGAAACCATGTGTTCAGAATTTAAAGCACATATTCCTGCATAATCATAGAATCTACAGGTTGGAAAGAGCCTCAAAGATCATTTAGGTCAATGCTCTGAGATTTAGTCACCTATTACATTATCCCTACCAAGTAAATAATGTTATAAAAAAGGTGATTAAGACTCCAGATTACCTTATGAAATTGCTTTTACGACCAGGAGCAGTGGCTTCCGCCTGTAATCCCAGCCCTTTGGGAGGCTGAGGCGGGCAGATCACCTGAGGTTATGAGTTCAAGACCAGCCTGGCCAACATGGTGAAACTCCACCTCTACTAAAAATACAAAAATTAGCCAGGCATGATGGCAGGCACCTGTAATCCCAGCTACATGGGAAGCTGAGACAAGAAAATTGCTTGAACCTGGGAGGAAGAAGCTGCAGTGAGCTGAGACTGTGCCCCTGCACTCCAGCCCAGGCAACAAGAGTGAAACTCCATCTCAAAAAAAAAAAAAGAAATGGTTTTTACATCATAAAGTACCTAGCATGTACTAAACATATAGTATGGTTTCTGAGTTCAGGGGTTCAGGGGTGCCCTCAGCCCCCTTGAGAGGATGTTTCTCCAGGTTCTTAGTCTATCACTCCCCGGGAATGGGAGAGGAGACCACGGCGCAGTAAATGCTGGACGCAAAAGTGTTTGCAGAGAAGTGATTTATTTAGAGAGAGAGAGACACAGGAGAAGAAGAGAGAAAGCTTCCACGAGAGAGTGTGTGGAAGTGGGACCCCAGAGGAGACACGCAGGAGGGAAAGAGAGCTCCCATTATGTGGGAAGGACATTCCAGAGAGCTGGAAATCCTGTGTGGGTCAAAGGGCAGGGGAATTAATCCTGGGAGAAATTCCCACCTCCCCAAGTTCCTCTGGCCAATGAAAGGAGTTCCTTTAAACTTCCAGTGATTGACTCTTAGTTTCTTCCCATGACCACAATATTCAAACATAAACGGTTAAATTTCCTGGATGAAGACAGATAGGAGGGGGAGAAAATATGGTGCTGAGAAGAACTTCCTTGTTCTAGTGCAAGAATTCCCTAAAACTTCAGGCTCCCTTATGGACCCTGAAAGAGAACACATTCCCTCAGTATGATAGCATCTTCCCACTCTATATCATAATATTTGTGTGAAAAAAAATAGGATCAGATTACAGTTGCCTTTTGGGGTGGCAGATACACAGTCACATCTGAAGCCCCAAACTCCACACAGAAGCGTGATTATCTCTACCCTATGTGCGAGCACCAGATGGCTGAGGAAAGAAGCTAGGGGCGAGCTGTGAGGAGTAGGATCAGGACCTGTGTTGAAGGTAGGAGAGAAATGAACAAGGGACTAGGAAAGAGGTGAGAGAGAGACTGGAGATAACGCAGGGTGATGAGCTTTGTAACTTCCACATTGCCCTTGACCAGCCTTACTTGCCTTCCAATTCAGTGCTACCCTGAGAAGGCCAACCTTCACTCTCATGGAGCCTCCTCTCCTCACACAAAGTGGAAGCTCTGAGCATTCTCTTCAGTCAAGCATTCAGTCTCTCATCTGTTTGTTCCCTTTCTTTTAAATTTCTATTTTGTACTCTATCACGTTACAGTTGTTGGTGTTGACCAGTGACCAAGAGTCCCCAGAGCACAGATGCCATATATTATACATTTCTCAATACTCAAACCCTGCTTGTGCTTAGCTCACAAAGCATGCTAAAATGTCTTTATAGAATAGGAGTGTAGGGTGCCATGGCTCATTCCTGTAATCCCAGCACTTTGGGAGGTTGAGGCAGGTGGATCACCTGAGGTCAAGAGTTCAAGCCAACATTGTGAAACCCCATCTCCACTAAAAATACAACAAAAATAGCCAGTTACAATGGTGGGTGCCTGTAATCCAAGCTATTTGGGAGGCTGAGGCAGGAGAATTACCTGAACCCGGGAGGCGGAGGTTGCAGTGAGCTGAGATTGTGCCACTGCACTCCAGCCTGGGCAACAAGAGTGAAATTCCATCTCAAAAAAAAAAAAAATAGGAATTTATTAAATAAAAGGAAAGACGTGGGAGTTGAAGGAGGGAAAATAGCAGAGGTCCCTTAGCAGAAATAGCAGAGTGGTTTCCTTCTGCTCTTCAATTTCCATCCCACTTACAACCATCAGTGAGAGCTGAGCCATGAGAAATGGAGCAGCAAAGAAACCAGCAGCAGTAGAGAAATGAGAAGTGACAACGGAGGGACTATTTCCTTCCTTTTCCCTCCCCTTTCTACTTTTCTCCCACTTCACCCACCTACAGAGACACCTCCTCTAGTCCAGATGGAGTTGTCTGAATAGGGGAAATCTGGTACCATGAAGATATGGTTTCATGAAACAAGAGGTCTGAAGGGTTAAGAAGAAAGAGAAAGGTCGCAGGAGAGAAATTCCCAGTAGATATAAGAAGAGTCTAGTCCTTATGCAGCACAGATGATCACGCCACTAAATATCCATGCTCTTCTCCAGGTTTCCCAACCCTGCACTGGAGCAGTGGTGTCATGTGACTAACTTTTATCCACGGAACACATGCAGAAATAATATGCCAGTTCTGATCTGAGGAAGGTAAGAAAGGGTGTGACTTCTCCAAGACTGTTTTTTCATCTGTTTCATTGACCTTGGAGACCATTTGCTCTAGACGGCATGACTACAAGATCAAGGAAAGCTGTTACATAGCATAACCTAACTGATTCACCTTATTTCACCCATCTGAGATGGTCACAAACAGGAAAAGGAAGGTTGCTTAGTTGTGTGTACAGGTCAAGCACCGCCTGACTACTCATTAGGATTTCATTCATCAGTTTTAATTAAAAGTTTGAAACCATCTCCAAGCCATCCCTTCCATTTCTACCTATCACTTAATTAGAAGATGTAATATTTTCAAAGAATTGACTAAAGGGGCTGGGAATGGTGGCTCACATCTGCTATCCTGGCATTTTAGGAAGCCATAGCAAGAGGACCACTTGAGGTTGGGAGTTCAGGACTAACCTGGGCAATATAGTGGGACTTCATCTCTACAAACAATTTTTCAAATTAGGTGGATGTGGTGGTGAATACCTATAGTCCCAGCTACTTGGGAGGCTGAAGTGGGAAGATTGCTTGAATCTGGAAGTCAAGGCTACAGTGAGCTGTGACTGTGCCACTTCACTCCAAAAGAGAAGGAGGAGGAGAAGGAAGGAAAAGACTAAGAATAAGAATGAAGAATAAGAAGGAAGAAGAAGAATAAGGAAGAAGAAAGAAAGGAAGAAAAAAAAGAAAAGAAAAGAAAAAAGGAAGGAAGGAAGAAAGGGAAGGAAGGAAGGAAGGAAGGAAGGAAGGAAGGAAGGAAGGAAGGAAGGAAGGAAGAAGAAAGGAAGAAAGAAAGAAAGAAAAGAAAAAGAAGGAGGAGGTAGCAGGGGGTGGGGGGGAAGAGAGAAGAGGAGAGGGAAGTTGGGAAGGGGGAAGGAAGGAAGGAAGGAGGGAAGGACGGAGGGAAGGAGGGAAGGAGAAGAAGGACAAGGAGACGAAGAATTAACTAAAGTATATTCAAATAACACATTCTTATAGGTACTCTGAAATTACACTTCTGAATTAAATTATATGAGCAGAGCTATGTTTATTTCATCGGCCACTTTGTAGACTCATTCTGAGCTTGGCATGAGGCCATTAGATCAAGAGATGCCACCCTCTAGTGTTAGACCCTGTATAATCTCCTCCCCTTGAGCATGGCTGGGACCTACGACTTACTTCCAACAAATAGAATATGACAACAGTAATAGGATGTTACTTTCTTGATTAGGTTATGTTATGTGGCAAATGTGAGGAAATGACAGTTTCATGATTATGTTACACAATATAGAGACAGACATGTGAGCGTCACTGCAGTGCCGGAGTAGAAACACTGGAGAACGCTTCTCATTCTATTGCACAGCATCATCTTTATGAAAATCCTCTGAATAATTTTCCTCCTTATCTCAATGTTAGTAATAGTTGCTCTTCTCCTGTAAGACAGAATAGTGTTAGGACTCATCTCATCAGGTTGTTGCAAGGATTAAATTAATTCACTTAAAAAGCTTAAAATGATGCCCAGAACAGAATAAGCACCAAATATTTTTGCCATTACTAGGAATTTTCTTAAATCTTAATTGAACTATAAATTGTGCTTTTGCTCAATATGTTTTCTAACTGATAAGAGCCAAAACCTGAGCCTTCTCATAGAAAGTCTATCAAATGTCTCCAAGTTTGTTTCATGCCCCATTTCTTTCTCACCTTTTTCCAGTGTATTTAATTTGGCTGCATTTTACATATTCCTGTAAGCTGATCTAAATTATCTCCAGAGCCACATAGACTAAAAATAAACAAAAATTCACAGAATAATCCCTAAATTCTTTACTTACCTTTTATTAACACTTGGAGAGGGAAAGTGAAACAACAATGAATGCCTGCACAGAAAAGCAGAATTTTCTCCACTACAGTCTCCTCTTGCTTTCCTACTGCTATTAAAGACATAAATTTTAACACCTTTGACTGGAAGAACAGACAAGCTCCAGCCAGCCTCAATACCCTACGTTTAACGTTGACACCTCAGTCAAAAATTTACAAAGGGAGCATCTCTTTAAGCTAACCTGTCTCCAAAATACTCAGGCTAAGGATTAAAAGCCCACTCTGCTCATGGGCCAGAGACATGGAAGGCCACTTTAGCTGAAAGCTATATCTCTAGTGACCATTTTCCAAACAAATGTTTAGTCTAGTACTGGGATAATATATTTATAGAAATACAATATTAAAATATAAGTTTGGTTGAAAAATTGGACTACATGATCATTGTGGCTAAAGGACTTAAAACACTGGCCCTAAACTCAGAGCAAATTCAGTTCTGTTCTACTCAATAAATATTTGGTGACTTTATTTCCTGGGCATTGTGTTAGGCTCTGAGGACCCAGAGATAAATGAGTTATGGACCAAACTCTCAAAGACTCTAATTGGGTAATAAGATACACTTAAATAATTATTCTGTATGACTGAACACTCTTCATTGTCTTCATAACATTTTTTCAAATAGTAATTACATATTAGTTTGCTTACATTTACTATCTGCCTCCTTTACTAGGCCATTTGCCCATTGTGGGGAAGGACAATGACTATTTTGTGACTGTGAGCTCAGCACTAGTACAGAAGCCCATCATATGGCAGACACTGAATAAATGTTTTCTACGTGGAAATGTATGCATATAAAAAATTTATAGAAAGCAAGAGTTTTCATGTTATACAAACAACAACACTTAGAAGATGTAATGGAAAAGAATCATTTATAATGGCAAAAACAATAATTCTAAAAAGCACAAAATACCAAAGAATAAACCTATTAAGAAATATGCAACCATGCACAGTGGCTCAAGCCTGTAATCTCAGCACTTTGGGAGGCTGAAGCAGGTAGATCACCTGAGGTCAGAAGTTCAAGACTAGCTGGCCAACATGGTGAAATCCTGTCTCTACTAAAAATAAAAAAATTAGCCAGGCATGATAGTGTGTGCCTGTAGAATCCCAGCTACTCGGGAGGCTGAGGCAGGAGAATCGCTTGAGCCTGGAAGGCAGTAGTTGCAGCGAGTCAAGCTCGCACCACTGCACTGCAGCCTGGGTGACAGAATGGGACTCTATCAAAGAAAGAAAGAGAGAAAGAGGGAGAGAGGGAGGGAGGGAAGGAAGGAGGGAGAGAGGGAGGGAGGAAGGAAGGAAAGAAGGAAGGAAGGAAGGAAGGAAGGAAGGAAGGAAGGAAGGAAGGAAGGAAAAACAATAGGAAGAAAAAAATGGATATATTTCCAAAAGACAAAGACATCAAGTTTGTAAATGCACCAAAACTTAATATGGTAATGATGCCAATTCTTTCTAAGCTAATTCATAAATTTAACAATCCTAAAAAGAATACTAAAAGAGAAATTTTGTTCTAGAATTAGATAGTCTAAACCTAAAGTTCATGTGAAAAATAAACTAGTAATAACCAGGAAATCTCTGGAATAGAAAAGTCTTAGAAGCCAATGAATACATTACAAAACTTCAATAATTAAAACAACATGGCATTGAGACATATGTAAATAAAGACTAGAAAATAAATTTCAGAAATAGATTCCACTTTATATGGGAATTTAGTGTATAATAAAAGTGATAATCTGTGGTGGTGAAGATGAACTTTAATATATAATGTTGGAACAAACAAATAGCCTTCACCATAATCATATTGTTGGATTCATATATCACACCATATTCAAATAAATATTCCTAATAGGATTTAGATATAAAAAATTATAACACAGTTTAATTTCCTTATATATTTAGCATGGGAGAGACCTTTACAGCTATGACTCAAAAATGAGAAATCAAAAGAAAAGACCGTAAGTTCAACCACATAAAATTCATAAACTTCGCATTCAAAAACATCACAAGGACAAAGTGGAAGAAAATATTTCCAATTAATGTGACATAGAAATGTAGAAGAAAAGTAAAAATTTAATGGAAATATAGACAAAGAATATGAACAGACAGTTCACTAAGAAAAAAACACAGATGGCAATTAAATATATATAAATACTCAATACATTTATAAACTTGCATATGCTGAACCAGCCTTGCAACCCCGGGATGAAGCCTACTTGATCATGATGAATAAGCTTTATGATTTGCTGTTGCATTCTGTTTACCATTATTTTATTGAAAATTTTTGCATCGATGTTCATCATGGATATTGGCCTGAAGTTTTCTTTCTTTGTTGCATTTCTGCCCGGTTTTGATATTAGGATGATGTTGGTCTCATAAAATGAGTTGGGGAGGAGTCTCTCTTTTTGTACTGTTTGTAATAGTTTCGGAAGGAATAGTACCAGCTCCTCTTTGTACGTCTGGTAGAAATTGGCTGTAAACTCATCTGGACCTGGGATTTTTTTAGTTGGTAGGCTATTAATTGCTGCCTCAACTTTAGCCCTTGTTATTGGTCTATTCAGGG
>CAUYQU010032116.1:0-14658 GCA_963574635.1 Cheracebus regulus
GTGAGAGAGGGCATCCTTGTCTAGTGCCAGATTTCAAAGGGAATGCTTCCAATTTTTGCCCATTCAGTATGATACTGGCTGTTGGTTTGTCGTAAATAGCTTTTATTATTTTGAGATACGTTCCGTCAATACATAGTTTATTGAGGGTTTTTAGCATAAACGGCTGTTGAATTTTGTCAAAGGCCTTCTCTGCATCAATTGAGATAATCGTGTGGTTTTTGTCTTTGGTTCTGTTTATGTGGTGAATTACATTTAAAAATATGGAATGCTTCACGAATTTGCGTGTCATCCTTGCACAGGGGCCATGCTAATCTTCTCTGTATCGTTCCAATTTTAGTATATGTGCTGCCGAAGCGAGCACTGAGTGGAGACATTTTTATCATGCAAATATTTATTTGGCCACACATAAGTTATTGAAAATATTATTTTTAAGCTTAATATACAGAAAATGGGTGTCCATTAAAAATAGTTTTCATAATAGAAAACAAAAATAACTCAGAAGGAGCCAACTCAGGACTGATGATTTCTCATTAAAACTCTCTCAAAATTGCTCTTGTTTGATGAGAGAAATGAGCATGTGCCTTGTGACGATAGAGAGGGATTCTCTGGGGAAGCTTTCGAGGGCATTTTTCTGCTAAAGCTTTGGCTAATTCTGAAACACTTATAACAAGTAGATGTTACTGTTCTTCGGTCATCCATAAAGTCAACAAGCAAAATGTCTAGAGCATCACAGAAAACTATTGCCATGATATTCCTTTGTTCCTGACTGGCCTGCTTTTGCTTTGACTGCACTACTTCCGTCTCTTGGTAGTCACTGCCTTGATTGTGCTTTGTTTTCAGGATCATTTTGGTAAAGCCATGTTTCATTTCTTGTGACAGTTCCTCAAAGAAATGCTTCAGGATCTTTATCCCACTTGTTTAATTTTTTTTAATTTAAATTAAGCGAGGTATATGTGTATATTTGTTACATGGATATATTGTGTTATAGCAGGGATTGGGCTTTTAGTGCACCCATCAGCCAAATAGTGAACATTTTACTCAATGTGTAATTTTTTAGTCTTCACCCCCCACATTCTCACCTGTTTTGGAGTCCTCAGTGTCTATTATTTCCATCTTCATGTCCATGTGTATCGATTGTTTAGCTCCCTGAATCTATCTTATGCTAATTTATAACTCTGACTAGAGACAATGTAAAGATAGACAAATGGTCACTAAACCTTGTTAACAAACTAATCACTGACCCAGTATGAATTCTCTCTCCTCCTAGGTTTTGCATTAACAGAGGATGCAGTGTTGAGTTCATAAATTTGATAAATTTTGTCTTGAAGGCAAATATCTGCCAAGATTTCAAGAAAATGTTATAAATGAAGTCCATAAATAAGCAATACAAGTGTGCAAAAGTAGATGAAGATAAAGATATGCATTTGTATTACGGAGAATTTACATTAAAAATATCGTGCTGGCCAAGTGAAAAAGAACACAAACATAACCCCACTGTTTTTTACTCTTTTTCTCAAGAAAGGTAATGAGCTACTAAATGTCACTACAGTTCCACAGTTCCACAGTGCCAATGTACTGAATTAATGAAAGCTGCTAGTTTAAAAGGATAGTTATTTTACTAAGCAATTTGGAGAGCTCTATTTTTCATTCTCTTCCCTATTTTGAAATAAAACAAAATGAATCGATTGTTGTTCAGTACATTCTAGTTACAGCCTGTTATATTATTAATGACAGGAATGCATTAAATCATTTCCGGATTGCATCAGAAGCCAGAAAGAAAATAATAGATTGAGATAACTTTATTTTTCAAATATGATGATGTTCTTGGTCCCTTGAGCCACATATTGATATTAAGATGTGATTTAAGGTTGCCTCTTTAGTTACAAAAAAAAAGAAGAAGGGGAAAAAGAAGAAAACAGGAGTCTAGGCTTTATTAAAATTCTCTGCATTCAACCTCTTTCAAAACAGTTTGAAATTGAAAAACATTCTGTTTGTTAAAGATTTAGAAATCTTAAAACTTTTTTCATTAAATCTTGCTTTCTTCCTTGATAATAAATATAGATATTTCCTAAATTAAGAATCAAAATGTAATGCAGTCATGATTTGCTAAATATGACCAGTTTTCTTTTTTTTCAGTTGGACAATGATCAATCACTAATCATCAACAAAACAGCTTTAAATGCCAATGTTTCAATCCCTATATAAGGTATCATGAGACATTATAAAGACAATGATACAAAATATTAAAAATTTCTAAAATATCAGAAGCTAGAAAGAAAAGAAATAGCATATGTGTGGTTTGTATAAAGTATAACTTTTTTATCTTTAGAAAATAAATATACTTCTACACAAAGCCAGCATTCTAATTTTTTTTTTACTTCTTAGCATTTTAAATCTACTTTTATGTTTCAACTTTCCAAAGACATTTATTATGTATGTGAATATTTATACCGGTGAATCTAACTTCAATTATGAATATACTCAGCATTATGAAGATGCATACAGAGAAATGAAACTTAAGCATTCTCTTTCTTTTTTTCCCATCTGCCCTCTTTTGTTACCTTTTAACTTTTAAATGTATAAAAAATATAAATTTTGTTTGATCTGTCAGGCAAGAGAGTAGCTTTGTACAAAAAGATCTCTTTCAGTAATTAAACTTAGTAGGAGTTTTAATCTGTATTATATGTTCCTGAGTTAACAAAGGGATATTTTAAATGTCTGCCAATATCTGAAAGGTTTTCTCAAGGGGAAAAAATGAATGAGTATAAGCTAGACAGGCAGTTTTATGCAAAAAAATATATAATTTTCTAACATATTAAGCCTCTCAGTAATGAAATAGACTATTTTGAAAAAATTCTTATTGTTGAGTTTATTAAGCAATGGCACATTTGAAATATTTTAGCAAAAGAGTTAAGGACATCAGCTGTATCCTTAGGGAAAGGAGAAGAGAGTTGAATGTCATCGCTATTAAATCTAATTCTAATCTTAACAGGTTTATGGAAAGGGCTCTTGAGAAGAATTTGGAATGAATAAAATAGTCAAGAAAATATATCTTAAATGCTTATAACCAACTAAAAAAATGAGCAAAAGGCAACAGAAAAGTAGAGCCACAAGATAAATATTCTACTATCCTTTGAAAAGACACGTAGTGAAGAAAAACTTCATATAAAAAATTTATTAAGAAGTAGCCAGTAAAATACATGCATTCAGCAGGGACACAAGAGATGAATGTACCAAAAAGAGATAAAATCCTTGCTCTCAAAGAAATGACCATGATCCTGAATAGGCACAGAAATGCCAGCATTGTTGCAGTTATGATTGAGAACATGTGTGAGCCCAGAGATTACATGTGCTATAACTTTCTTCAGAGTGAGTGCAATGGTCAAGAATCAGTTCACTGACCTACCAACACATTCTATCAATAACTTAGAAATAAACAGAGATCAAAATCTCACCTGTGTTTTCTCTGTGCAATTGGTCATTACATCTACAATAGCTGGAACTTAGTTGTACTAACTGTGGCTGGAGAAAGCATGATATTGACATCTTTCCTGGGACACTAGTGTTCAGTCTTCCCTCCTCCAAAACAACCTTCTGCCCTCTACCTTTAGGAGTAAAACATGAACCCTTTACGTAGCCTTCCTAATAGGAACCTGCGTCTCTGAACACATCGTTTGTCCTGTTTTTCTGTCTCACCTCTTGAGGTTCAACTCTTTGGAAGGATTTTTGAAAACATATACTTACCAATGACATTAGAACTTAAAGAAGAGTTAACATGCTGCTGTATGCTGCACTTCACACCCGCATTGTGGCATTTGCTAGGATTTATAATAGTTACAACTATAAAACAATAGGGAGTTTATCAATATAGAATTTCAGGTCCTCTAAATGGTCTCTCATTAATAGTCAATACAACTAGCATGAGAAGTAGGAAAACCTTACTGTCAGTATTTGAGAACAAAGCAAGATTTTTTCACAACTATATGCAATGTATTTAGTTTGAAAGGTTATCATAGAATATGGAATAATATTATACTGTTTTCCACTTCTCAGAGCAGCATCATCAACAGAAGCAAAAGTCTTTATCTGCTGAAATCTTTATTGAAGTACTTAATGGTGAAATAATATGTCAGAGCTTTACTATAAAATATTTCAGGATCAAAAACAGAGGGAAAGTAGAGAAAGGTAAATGAAACAAATATTATTCATGCTGGTGATTGTTTAAGCTGGGTGATGACAACACACTAATTAATAGTACTATTCTCTCATTCTGTATGTTTGAATGCTTCCATAATCAACAAATAAAAACAAAACATAAATAAAATATTAATATTAACCTCTTTTCTCTTAAATTCTCTTTCTTTTAGCTACCTCATTGGAATTCTAAGGACAACTCCAGCTAATACAAAAGTAAAAATAAAAACTCAGAAAACCTTTTGGACAGATTACAACAAATAAAAATTCTGATACTGCTTGTAGATTCATTTTCCACCCCGAAGATTAGGTAACAAAGGAGATGTGGGAGAGAAAGAAAGAACATGGGGCAGAAACTGAGATGGGAGAGAACCATGTGAAGGAGGTGGAGTCTTTTAAGTGGGAAGGAGGAATATAACCTGAATTCTAAACTACTCTTGAAAGTTCACTCTCTCTTCACTCCAGTTCTATTAACCAATTACCTGTAGCCAACTTGCTATGCAACAGTCTTTATCCAAGAGAGATCACTTAGATACTTTTGTGTGGCTGGTGTCACAAAAAGACATCTTGAGCCCCCAAATAAGGTGCAATATACAACCAGAAGTCCCATTCAGCCCAATATTTATTCTCAAATGTCATAAATGCTATGCACAAGAAACTTTGTACAACCAGAATATTTTGTTTCTTTCTTATATAACTGAAAAGTAATTTGCTATGAGGAAACATTGAAGCTTACCTGCAAATTTTAACGCAATGAGAAAAAGGCACATTTTAAGGACACAAGAAATTCAAGTGAGAGGCAGTCATATTTTTCATTACATTCATTTTAAACAAGAGATTACTAAGGATTTTAAATTCCGCAATTAGTATAATTACTAAAAGAAATTGCACATGTCATATTTTGAGAGCTGAAGAATCCCAGATACCATCTTATTTTCAGCCTGGCTTTCAGGTAGAACCACCTGTAGATTTTGCCATGTTTTAATTGATCGTCTTTTACTAAAATGATTGAAATGTGAATTTAATTAAAGACAATCACATTATAGGAATATATACTTACAAATAAGAGTAAAAAGCAAAACTTCAGTGCAAATCCAGAACTTGAATAAATAACATACCGAACTCACATTTTCACAGTTACTTAATATTCCGATTTATAGGAGATATGTTTTCATTTTTAGCATACTTTGAAGGAAGAAATATGGATCTGGGAAAGCTAAGTATTTATTTTTGGACACACTGAACTACAACATATTATAATAATAATTAACATCTATTAAGGATCTCCTATGTGAAAGATTTACTTACTTTATGTAGCTCATGATGCAGCCATTATAACAACTCTGTGAATAGATGGTATTATAAGCAGATATTTGCAGATGTCTAAGACTTAAAGGATTTATAAACTTCTGAAGTCACAATACTAATAAATGTTAGGGTTATATAACTTTAGGGTTAGGGTTATATAACTTTAGAGCCTCTATTCTATAGGGCCTATCAGCTGTCAGTATAACTCTTATAAACTTACAGCTACAGACTGAACATACTTGCTTCCCTGGACTGATGAACAACTTGGTCAACCAATTTGTCATGATGGGAGAATTTATGCCTTCCTATCCAAGTCCTTCAGGAGAAAAAGATACTGGTTGAGGAATCAGCCAGGTGCAGAGGTAGTAACACTACATAAGTGATGAGTATAGAAGAAAGATCATTAGATTTAAGGTTAAAATTTAAAAGAAATTCAGCAGAAGAATTGTACTGAGTACTAACAGGATAGTGTAAAGAATATTAACTGGATTAGGTAGAAACATGGTTTCCAATAGGGAAGGCACTCAGATGGTGCTTAGACTATAGGGATAGTAACACAAAAGTTCAAATGAGAAAAATCTCAGTGTATTGTTTAAATAATTCTAGAGCTAAAGCCTTGTTTACTGGTAAGTTTGATTATAGAATATTTATTCCACCCATTATGGCCATACAAGCTTACATATGTAGTCTATGGAGAATTTAGTAAACACTGAGGTGTATTCCTTTAAGAAACCTTAATTCTTTTAAAGGCACTTATGTTGATGAAGACCATGATTTAAATTTATTGATATACTTTTAGTTACAAAAATCTATGTTTCTTTAGATCATTAGGATGACACTGACAACACCTAGAAACAGTAGTATCACGAGATGTAAACACATATTCAATGTGTGTAGTCTCCGAGCTCAACTACTTTGATGCATATGTCAGTTCAAGTCCTCCAAGAAGCAGATACCAAGACAGGATTCTATGTTGAAAAGATTCCTCAGAGGAAGAGCTTATCAGGATAAAGGGCAGGGAGTAGAAAAGGCAGGAAAAGCCTATGGACAACCATGAGTGTCTGATATCAGTGAATGAAGAGAGGAAAGAAAGGAGTATTGGTTACCAAGAATCTCATAGCAGCTCAGAGAATGTTTCATCTGGACCCATGGGGAGTCCTCAAGCTATAGCCACCCTTTCATTAGAGGAGTCCCATGTCCTGCAAGAATAGATGTGCACAAGTGCCCCCACAGTGCTCAGTTAATTATTGAGACCACTCAGAGAAAGTGTCACCTCAGTATGAAAGAGTGGCAAATTCAGAGAAGCAATAACTGAGGTTGTTGATCACCAGTGATCCCCAAAGCAAGTGATCTAAGCAACACATTTCCATGGCCATTTCCAAACACGGCATTTATTCTGCAATGTATGTATTTTTATATAATCATTAAAACCAGCTCATGGCGCTAAAGTTTTCATGGCCCGATATCTTTCTCTCATTTTCATAGTTACAACTAGTTAATTTTTAGCTCTCTGCCAGGGAATGTCAGGTGCAATTGGTAACAAAGATGAGAAGGCAAATCAGTCATTGACATTTTTATGAAGAAAAGTGCCATTTTACACCCTATGATTGGTGAGGCTGTTCCAGTCATGAACTCAACAATAACAACAAAATTGTAGAGGAAAAAAAAAAGCAACTTTCTTTTTAATCTATTTGGTAGCCTGCTTTAATTTATCTGTCTGAGAAGAGAGATGGGATTTATGGTGCTGATTCCAGATGTCAGATGAGGTATAAAAAGGGATGTGAGGATTTAGATTTAGATAGGCTTGGGTTTGAATGCTAGCTCAACTGCCTTTGAATTATGTGGCTGGACAACTTCCTTATTACTTTTCTTCACCTAAAGATGAGCATAAAATATTATCATATAGATCTGTTAAGAGGATAAGAAATAATTTATGTAAAATGACCCTGGGACCGAATGAGTGCTCAATAAACATCCTTATGCTAGGATTATTAATCTTTTCAGAAAATAATCTTAAGATTTTGGGAAATGACAAACAGGAAGATCCTTCACAGACATTAAATCTTCCTGGAAATTTTTCTCTAAAACATAAAAGGGGCAATCTGTATTTTTAAATTACACTTATTTTGTTGAGTATAAGCATTTTTATCTTAAAAGCAAAAACAAGTTTAAGAGAAAACTGGCATTCCTAAAATTCAGACTTGTGCTTGCAAACAAGATGATAAAATTGTGACCATCCTTTCCATTTTCTACTTAAAAGAAAGAAAGAAAGAAAACCATCCTCAGCAAGTTATATGCAAAATGGCAGTAAGGCCCAATGGGCAGTAGCAACACTATCTTCCTGCAAATGGTTGTTCCCACCCCACAGTGTTTAGGCTCACATGGTGTCAGCTCTAAATGAGAAGTAATTCTGATGCTGTGGTAGAATTCTTGAAAAATAAGTCACAACTTAAAATTTATATTTGAAATTAGAAGGTAAATGTCATACCTTCAATGTATACCTCCTATTTTTATCTAATCCTAGGCAATGGTATAACCAGAGGTAACTGAATGCCAGAGGAATAGATAAAACTTTGTCTTAAAAAAAAAAAGAGAGAGAATGATTACCTCCACTTGTTGAATTCAAAGAAAAATTTAAGTATATTCCTCATCTTCATGCTGTATTATTCAACCTGAGAAGAGTAAAATTGCATAAATCCTAAATATAAAACAACTAACTATACTTATACTTCTCAGCACACAGATCACATAATTCTGTGCTTGTACACCAATGTAAAAATGTGTTCTGGGAAGATGAAATTTCCCAGCTAGTTGTCTAAAGGACATTAACCCTCCATTATTTATTAGGTCGATTATAAAAGAAAGTCCTGCATGGTCCCAAAAGAGAAAAAAAAATTGTCATGGTTCCCAGGAAGAAAAAATAAAAAGCAAGGATTATCCTTGAAAGCAAAGAAGAGAATAGATTTTTTGTCTTTTTTTTTTAAACCCAGTTGTCAGAAGAGTTGCCATGGGCACCATTAGGGGCCTAGGTTTAAATGTCAGATTTCTCTTCAACTACTGTCTTTTTAACATTCTTCTTTGTTGTTCTTGCCCTGATTTCTCCTCCAGATTTTTTTTTAAACAATTCAGCTAAATATCCTGTTTGGCTTTACTCTTCTTGAAGTATCCCTTTTTTCCTAAAGCCCCCCAAACTTTTGCTTTTAAGTAAATAAATCATTGCATTTTATGTTCTCTTATTGTTTCATTGCATCTATATTCATATGGTGTAATAGAACTGAAAGCATTTAAATCATTCAGAGGACTCCATATACTATAGAATAGTATTAGCCATTATAAATAAAATAGAATTTAGCCAAGTCACGTCACCTTGTAATTAGCAGAACACTGGTGTATGGCATATAGCATAGTACATTATTTACTTGATAGAGGCTTTACATGAATGTGTGTAAAGGGATAAGAAGGAAGTGCCCATGAGGAAGCAAATGAGAAAGATGAAACTCTGATTATTAAGAGCAAACCCTGATATGTGCTACCCACAGTGAGGATTTGAGCTGATATGCCTCATAAACAAGTTTGAAAGAGTTTAAATCCAAGTTTAAGAAAACACTGGGAGAAAGTTAAATTGCCTAATCAGGAAGTGGGCAAATGGCTTGACTCCTTTCTATTTTTCAGAAAAGGTGAGTTGGCAAGTTGATTTTGTCACTAGGCTTTCATTGTCAAGAAAGCAAAACCAAACTCAATTGTCTGTCCTAGGCTTCTCCTCCTCCCTCTCCTCTTCCTGGCTGCCTGCCCTCCTCCCATTTGAAAAGTTGGACATTTATGTTTGGAATACTTTTTGCTAGTGTTAACATGCAAATGAACATTACTGAATGCTGAAGCAGCTTCATGAATAGGAAAGGCAGGCATGTGGAGGGATTTATATCTCTGTTGATGCAATTGTGTCCGGATCTCTGGTGAGCCCCCAGCATGAGTGCCATCATTTGCATAAATGAAGGCCAGCTTCCCATTGGAGGGAAAAGGAGAATGCTACATTTCTTTCAACTGAATGCTTGTGGGCTAACAACTAAGAAAAAACGCATGTATTATGTGAGCAGATTTGAATAACCCTTCAGAAGAGGGGTGGTACAAAATGACTGAATAATCCATTTAACTTCCCTCCAGACCAGCAATATTGCCCCTTTACTTTCCACTTAAAAAGTTGAATGTCTTCAAATTAAAAGACTTTTAGGTTTAATTGCTAGAGTACAATTTAGGTTAGTAATTTAAGATCAGATGTTCTCACAACTTCCAGGAAAATGTTATACGTTTGAGTAACTCCAGAAGAAAAGTTACAATATACTTTTAACATCCCACAAAGCAGTGGTTAAAACACTATTGTCATAATAGTCAAAAACTACAATTGCACTGTATATCAAAAAATAGTATTTGCAAAGCAAATAACAGCAATAATGTTTTAATTTATCTAAGCAGGAATAAATGTTGGAGCATCCTAAAAGAGAGAAAATTACTCAAGAAGGAGAAGAGACCATTTTGAATTCCATTCCTGCTAGAAGTTTGGCCTGTCAAAAAATGCTTCTATTTTTGATCTCCGGTTTTTTATTTTGTCTCAATAGGAGACAAGCATTGCCTTACATAAAAATAACTCAAACCTCAGTAAGCATATACCAAAGGTTATGCTATAAGTTCTATGTTGCAAGTAAAATAGAAAAATAAGATATAGGGAGAAATATGGTAAGTATAAATGCATGAAAGTAGGAAAATACAGAAATAAATACAAAATTGTTCTGCATAGATGACAAAAGCTGTAAGGCTTCTGAGAAGGGTGGCTACAAAACTCTAAGTGGCTAAGTGGTCCAGAAAAGATTTAGGGAAGCCAGGGAATAAGGTGTAGGTCTTCAAGGTGCACTGTCCACGCAGTAGCTGTTAGCCACACAGGGCAGCTTACATTTAAATTTAAATTTAATTAAAATAAAATATCACTTAAACATGACTTCTTCACTTGCCACATTTCAAGTACTTAATAGTTACGTATGATTATGCTGATATGGAATATTTTCATCATTGCATAAAGTCCTAAAGGATTAATGTAATTTGACATAGTAAAAATGTCAACTTTGGGAGTTCTAGCAAGGAGATCATGAGTGAACACAGAGAAAAAGGAAAATGACATGACATTAAATTTTAAGGAAAAGGCTAGATTGACAGAACTAGAAATGTTTATATTGGAAAACAGAGGGAAAAAATATAAGGAAGACCTAATCTAAGGACCTCTGAAACTTGGGCAGATGTGGTGAACAGGAAAACAACATGACAAAAGCTGTACTTAGAATGATTATTCTGACAGCAGTGTGATTAGATCAGGGAAGGAGGAGTCTGAATATGAGATTTCTACTGAAGCTGCCACAATAATCCCCCTGTGCAATGATGACAGCCTGCACCAGAGGAGTGGGGGTGGGATGGGAGACAGAAAAATGAATACTAAAAAAATTCTTAAGGATCATTTTCAGAAATTAAGAGTGAGGAAAGTAAAAAACAAATGAGAGGATAAACAATCACTTCAAGTTTGCTAACGTGAGTTTCTAGGAGAATTTCAGTTCTCCTAAACAAAACTAGAAATATGATAGTGGTTCTCAGTTGTTCACTCATTCTGTGTATCCCCCACATTTCACTTTCACACTCTCCAAGATGATGACTTGACACCTCCTCCTCTTGCCTTTGCGTTCCTCTGCCTCTCTGCCTCCTCCAGCACTAACTTATGGTCTTGTCTCACGCTTCCTTGAGAAAATAAAAGCCGTCATGTAGGAACTTCGTCTTCCCACATGCAGCCAGCTACTCTCTTCCCCAGCTACCCTTTCTCCCTTTCTCCTAACTCAGTGAATAAAGAGAGACTTGTCCTATTCCACGCCAGCCCCTGTCCCTGTGCTGTGGAGCACTTTTATTAGGTTTTGAAAGTCTTACACCCAAATGACCTCTACTGCCTATTCTATCACAAATTTCTTCGTGCAGCTTCTTTTCCACCACATGCAACCACTGTACTGGATTGTGAAACGTAATCATTCTTTCCACCCCCATTGTCCATCAGTCAAATGTTGGATGAGACTGAACCCTGCCTTCGCCTTCAGAGTGTAAGCAATACAAGTCACATTATTTGCCTATACACAGCTATTGTTTGGGGGTGTGACAAGATCCAAGACCTCAGTCATTTTCGTTCATGAAATTCCTCTGGAAATTATAATCAATTTATGTGGCTTCAATCAGAGTAAATGCTTGGACTTTTGTTTTTCTCTCACTCTGAAATGTATGCTGTGAAGATAAAAAGATCAGATACTATTGTTTTGTTATTATGATAAAAGCTGAAACTGAGTGTAAAGAAAAATATCGAAAACTGCAGAACTGAGAACTGAAGAAAAATTTAGTTGGAGCCCCCAATTCTGGACTTGTTCGGGTACATAAACCATTCAACATTCTTTATTGCTTAAGTCAACTTCAATTGTATGTTACAGCCAACAGTAAAATGACTCATACATGAAGTATCTTCACCCAAAGCATGTCCTTCTTTAGACCCTTGTTCCCATCTAGCTACTCTAAACATTCTCCCCTCCCTGTCACAACAAAACTACTTAAAAGATTCAATTTGCATAGTTTCTCTGACTTCTTATTCCTCCTTAATATCATCCTCTTGGGCCTCTCTTTCCAGTCTTCTGCTGGACTATAGTGACCATCATCACCAATTTCCTTCATGTTACATATCCAAAGATTACATATTTTATTTATTTCACTTGATCTCTCAACAGCATTCAACAGAGTCAACAATTTGAAAACAGTACTTTCTCTTGCCTTCAGTGGAGTTATATTCTTGTTTTTCCTCAAGTTCACATTATCAGAGCTCAGGTGCAAGAAATAGAAATCACTGTAGCACCTGAAAGATAAGGAGATGTAATATAGGGAATGATGTGCTGTCCAAATAATCAGCGAAGCTGGAGGAGTAGGCTCTCCATGAGTCCTGAGATTACTCTCAGAATAGTATTTTAGATCTGTAAAAATCAGAATCCTTGATCATTACAAAGTCTTCTTAAATCCTTGTCTCTAAGAATACATGCGTTAGCTATAATCTGAAGATATCACCACCACTCATTTGGTTTCTAGAGTCGAAACTCCAGGAATCAATCTTGAGTTGTCTCTTTCCTTTATGCTGTCTATATAGTCAATTAACAAAGCAGTCAAATTGAACGCTAAAATAAACTCTGTATCTACCACTGTCTGTTAACTGCATTAGCACCTTCCTAGTACAAGTCCCCATAATGTGATCACATAGACTATAGGCAGAGCCTCTTAACTGATTTATCTGCATGCATTGGTTAGTTTCCTTCATTATTCACATAGGATCCAGAATGATCATTTTGCAATCAAAATTAGATCATAAAATTTTCTTGCTCAAAATTCTACTGTGTTTCTCAATGGCACCTGGAATAGAATTCCAACTTCTCATATGCACTGAGAACTGGCCTCTTCTCACCTGCCCAACCTTCTCATATCTTTCTTTTCCACATTCCTCCACCCACGCCAATCCCTTCCTGCTCTTGGAACATACCAACTTGATCCCACATTAGGGCATTTGCATTCATCTTTCCTTCCTCTCACAAGATTCTTCTCTCAGACATTCATAGGACTGACTCCTTCTAATCATTCAGATTTCAACAATTTCATAGAATGGTTTTCTCAGATTTCCAAATATAACATAACTTCTGCCACTTACTCTATTCCATTACCCTGTTTATTGTCTTCATAGCAGGCCAACCATTTAAAATTTTCTGGCCTATTTTCTATTAAGTTCCAAGAAAGCCATGATTTGTCTCTCATGCTCCCCATCTAGACTAGTACCTCATCTCTCCACCTAGTCACTGCCTGGTCTTCAGATATAGCAAAAACTCCATAAATGTCTGTTGTATGATTAATTGGATTCTTAGTAAACAGCCACAAACCAAGTGCTTAAAATCTCACATGTACAATTATTGATAGATAGCATAGAATAGCAAACCAAAAAAAAAAAAAAATCTCATTCCTCTATAGGGATGGAACCCTGTTCTGGTATAGGCATGGAAGACAACCACAGTACAGAATATCAGATTAGGCCTAGGAAAAGCTACCACTCAGCACTAAGATCAGGGAAGAAGTGAGCCAGTATCCTCCTTCCACATTTGTGAAAAATGTTAGCAAACATTATACTAACTTCCAAATTTCACTGAAGATTGTAGGTTGTTTCACTTGTAAGCCAACTCAATGACATATTATAGGCCTACATAAAATAAACCAGGGTCTATCTTGTTTCTTAGTGCTAGTTTAATTCAGTCTTTCTAGTATCTTGGAAACACTTAGTCATGAATTGGATCTCAAATTAACACTTCAAATCTGAACTTCTGAAAGGTCCCCTCTCTATACACTATACAAAAGGATGCAAATTATTCTAAGTAATTCTTAAAGAAGTAATATAAATTTGAAATGATATGTTTAGAAGAACAGGAAACCAAATGACTTTGCAAGAAGTTCTATACGTGGGATGTGTTAGAAAGAAAGAAGGTGATGTCTTTTTTTTTTTTAGTGCCACCTTATTTGATAAGGAAGGGCTGATTCCTAGTTTAGATTGATGATGTTTTAGAAAGCCTCCAAGTTTAAAGGAATTGGGTGGCAAGAAAACAAATACTCCCAGAAACCTCACCATGTTTGGAGAACAAAAGTATCTCCTGGTGTGAGGAAACTTGGGCTCTCCTGAATAATTGACCTACAATCTGGGATTGATTATGCATCAGAGAAAATCCTGACTCAGGGTTAGCAGGCAGAAAACTGAACATTTTCATCCCTAGGTTCCAATAGAATAATCCCATTATTATCTAATTACGTGTGTGTGCGCTTTGGTATTGTTCTACACAAATCCATGGTATTAATCCACTTTCTTTTAATCACTAATATAATCGTTACCTATGCCCTTTTATTTATAACATGGTTATTATAATCATTAAAATCACTACTGCAAATTATTATCTTCACTCTTCTCAAAACTAAATATAGGAGAGAGATCCAAGATAGCCGATTAGCAACAGCTCAGGAATGTAGCTCCCAGTGAAAGTGCAGAGAACGAGTGGACGTCGCACTTTCCAA
>CAUYQU010032119.1:0-11183 GCA_963574635.1 Cheracebus regulus
CTCGATCTCTTGACCTCGTGATCTACCCACCTCAGCCTCCCAAAGTGCTGGGATTATAGGCGTGAGCCACTGCGCCCGGCCCAGACTTAAATAAAGACCAAAAACAGGCTGGGCGTGGTGGCTCATGTCTGTAATCCCAAGACTTTGGGAGGCCAAGGCGGGTGCATCACTTGAGGTCAGGAGTACAAGACCAGCCTGGCCAACATGGCGAAACCCCATCTCTACTAAAAATACAAAACTTAGCTGGGCATGGTGGTGGGCACCTGTAATCCCAGCTACTCAGGAGGCTGAGGCAGGAGAATCACTTGAACCTGGTAGGCGGAGGTTGCAGTGAGTCAAGATCATGCCACTGCACTCCAGCATAAGTGACAGGGCAAGACTCTGTCTCAAAAACAAACGTGAGCTATACATTTAAGAAAGATTAATAAAAGCAACATAATTATTTACCCAATTTTTGCTGAATCAGTGCGTGATGGTGGTCATAGTGGTGGCGGATTAAGTCAAGAAGTATATGTTTGCAAAGCAAAGATTATAAGGAACACTCCTGTCATAAAGCTCAAAAACAACAACAAATATAGCAGGCTCACTGAGTGCTTTTGTACTACATTGTTTATTGTGATACATTTGTATAATTATTGTATACTACTTTATGAATTTTTATTTTACCATAATTCATATTCATTTTCCAACCCACTTACTTCAGTTCAGGGTCCCAGGTGCCCAGAGCCTATCCCAGCAGCTCAGGTGCAAGGCGGGAACCTCCACTCTACAGGATGCCGTTCCATCATAGGGCGCACTCACCCACACCCACACTCACACTAGGAGCGTTCACACATGCCAGTTCACCTAACGTGCACATCTTTGAGATGTAAGAGGAAACCAGAGTATCTGGAGAAGACCCACGCAGACCTGGGGAGAGCATGCAAACTCCATTTGGACAGTGGCCCCAGCTGGGAGGCAGTCTTGTCGTCATGACGAAATATGTTACTGGTGGACCTGCTGTATACACTATAAGTTTGGTGACTCTCAGATACATTAGGCTAATGGAAGTTGGACTCAGAAGCCAACATACTATGACTCCATTTATGTGGCATTCTAGAAAATGCAAAACTAGGGACAGAGAACATAAGCATGATTTCAGGAGGTTGAGGAAGCCTGGGGGAACTTGACTATAATGGGGTAGTATGGCAGAATTTTGGGGGTGATGGAACTGTTCTGTGTCCTAATTGTGGTGGTGGTTATGCCTCAGAACTGAACACCTCCAAAAAGGAGAATTTTACTATACTGAAGTTTTAAAATTCTAAAAAAATCTTGCCTTTCCAAACACATGGACGATAAAGCTGGGGGAGTTGGAACAGTGGCGAGGTATTGACACCTGGTGTTTTTTCTTTTGGTTGTAGGTTATCTACCTTGCCTGCTCCTATGCCACAGTGTACCTGATCTACCTGAAATTTAAGGCAACCTACGACGGAAATCACGATACCTTTCGAGTGGAATTTCTGGTGGTCCCTGTGGGAGGCCTCTCGTTTCTAGTCAATCATGATTTCTCTCCTCTTGAGGTTAGTTTAAGAGGTTATTTAGGGCTGAGGGTGGTGGTTCACACCTGTAATCCCAGCACTTTGGGAGGTTGAGGTGGGCAGATCATAAGGTCAGGAGTTCGAGACCAGCCTGGCCAACATGGCAAAACCCTGTCTCTACTAAAAATACAAAAAATTAGGCAATTGTGGTGGTGCGCACCTGTAATCCCAGCTACTCAGGAGGCTGAGGCAGGATAATTGCTTCAACCCAGGAGGCGGAGGTTTCAGTGAGCTGCGATTGCACCATTGCACTCCAGTCTGGGTGACAGAATAAGACTCCATCTTGAGAGGGGAAAAAAGGTTATTTAGGGCCAGGCTTGGTGGCTCATGCCTATAATCCCAGCATTTTGGGAGGCCGAGGTGTGCAGATCACTTGAGGTCAGAGGTTCATGCATTCGGCATGGCCAACATGGTGAAACTCTGTTTCTATTAAAAATACAAAAATTAGCCAGGCATGGTGGGACACACTTGTAATCCTAGCTACTCAAGAGGCTAAGGCACGAGAATCACTTAAACCTAGGAGGTAGAGGTTGCAGTGAGCCCAGATTGAGTCACTGCCCTCCAGCCTTGGCGGCAGAGCAAGACTCCATCCAAAAAACTTACTTAGTGGTCATATCTGGTTATCTAGGTGAATGGACCTGTTTTCATGTTGGCAGATCATGTAGGTGTTCATGGGGTTTTTTTATTTTTTATTTTCTGATTTGGCAAACTCCAGTACAGTGTTCATGACTGGTGTAAAAAAATCATAGATGAAAATTAAGCACCCATATATTTGGGTGTCTGCTGACAGCTTACTGTCTGATTCCTTTGAAATAGAAACCTGAAACTGTTATTTTGTTATCTTGACTTCTGTGGTACCAAACACAGAGCCCTGCCTGTCCCAGTGTTGGAAGAACATGGTCTCCCTCCTGTAGCCCACATTTTGTTTCCTTTTCATGTACAGATGTGGATTGATGTCATGTCTGTGACCCTGCTTAGCAGCACTCTGCACCCCTTTCCTTTAGGAAAGGTGGTTTGTGGTACCTCTCTGGCACTGTGCAGTGCGCTGATCTGCTCCCAAGTACCTCTTCCTTCCCCACTGAACAGGCAAACGGTGCTGCTCCACATCCTGGGGCCAATCAAGTCACTGTCCAGGGTGTCTGATGGGTGCTGGGAGCACCTGGACTTTTTTTTTTTTTTTTTAAACGGAGTCTCAATTTGTCATCCAGGCTGGAGTGCAGTGGTGTGATCTTGGCTCACTGCAAACTTTGCCTCCTGAGTTCAAGTGATTCTCCCGCCTCAGACTCCCAAGTAGCTGGGATTACAGGTGCACACCACCACACCTGGATAATTTTTGTATTATTAGTAGCAATAGGGTTTCATAATGTTTTCCAGGCTGGTCTTGAACTCCTGATCTCATGTGATCCACCTGTCTCAGCCTCCCAAAGTGCTGGGATTACAGACATGAGCCACCCCACCCGGCTGCACCTAGACTTTTGAAATACTCAAGGACTCTATGAAAGTCCTTCTGTCATCATCAATAAAGTCAGAATTTATGTTGGGCAGAGAATTTCCATAATTACAACTCTGATTATACCCCTTTGATTTAACCACACCAGAAAAGCCTAAGGAATAAGAAAAATAGTGAAAATACTTCAGTACTCTAGCAAGATCAGACGGTGAGGAGAAACAGCAGTGAGGAAGTAGAAGGAACTTACCAGTGTTGTCAACCCTGGCAGAAAGCAGGGTTGATTTGGCATCCCAGATCTGGAGCAGGACAAGATTGTCCAGGAAAAATGTCTGTATGTAGAGTCATAGAAAATAAGAGGGAAAAATAAACCTGGAGAGACAAGGTGATGAAAATTCGAAGAGGTAGAGGCATCCAAGTTACCCAGCTTGTCACACTGGCAGTGTCCTGCCTCTGAAAGGTTGCTTAAGTTTCTGTGATTTATGCCAGGAGTCCTCAGTCCCTGGGCCACTGACTGGTACTGGTTCATGGCTTGTTAGAAACCAGGCTGCACAGGAGAAGATGAGCAGTGGGTGAGCAAGTGAAGCTTCATTGTATTTGCAGCCGCTCCCCATCACTCACATTACTGCCTAAGCGCCACTTCCTGTCATAAAAGTGGCGGCATTCAATTCTCATAGGAGTACAAACCCTATTGTGAACCGTGCATGCGAAGGATCTAGGTTGCCTGCTCCTTATGAGAATCTAATGCCTGATCATCTGTCACTGTCTCCCACCACCCCCACATGGGACCATCTAGTTGCAGGAAAACAAGCTCAGGGCTCCTACTGATTCTGCATTATGATGAGTTGTATAATTATTTCATTGTATATTATGATAATAATAGAAATAACGTGCACAATGAATGCAATGCACTTGAATCATCCCAAAACCATCCATCCATCCTGCTGGTCTGTGGAAAAATTGTCTTCTATGAAACCAGTTGCTGGTGTCAGAAAGGTTGGGGACCACTGGGTTATGCAGTTGCCAAGCTGTGGTTCTATTTTGGGCTGACATGCCCCACTCCACAACTGTCATCTTAAGCTGCTTTGTGGTAAAGCAAGCAAGAATGTTTCCTCTGAGCTCCTGGTGGGCAGTGAGCCTGACGGAAGCTTTCTCTTCCAGATCCTCTGGACCTTCTCCATCTACCTGGAGTCTGTGGCTATCCTTCCGCAGCTCTTTATGATCAGCAAGACTGGGGAGGCCGAGACCATCACCACCCACTACCTTTTCTTCCTGGGCCTCTATCGTGCTTTGTATCTTGTCAACTGGATCTGGCGCTTCTACTTTGAGGGCTTCTTTGACCTCATTGCTGTGGTGGCCGGCGTAGTCCAGACCATCCTATACTGTGACTTCTTCTACTTGTACATTACAAAAGGTATGTTGGGTGTGACTTAACGTTGTTTCTAGAGTCACATGTTCTTTTAGGCGCACCCTTGCCCAGTACTCTTCTAACCTGGCACTCTCTCAGAAAGCAGAACTGGCTCCAGAGAAACATTTTCCTGACTGGCCAGTAACATTCTGAATCAGTGTCATCTTTTTTTTTTTGAGATGGAGACTTGTTCTGTCACCAGGCTGGAGTGCAGTGGCGCAATCTCAGCTCACTGCAACCTCTGCCTCCTGGGTTCAAGTGATTCTTCTGCCTCAGCCTCCCGAGTAGCTGGGACCACAGGCACATGCCACCACGCCTGGCCAATTTTTTTGTATTTTTAGTAGAGACAGGATTTCACCGTGTTGGCCAGGATGGTCTTGATCTCTTGACCTCGTGATCTGCCCGCCTCGGCCTCCCAAAGGGCTGGGATTACAGGCGTGAGCCACCACGCCCAGCCAGGGTGTGATCTTTTTAAATATGAGAATGCTTTTTCTTTTGTGATAGATTTCCTAAAATGGCACGTTTTCATTGTAAAAAATTCATCTGGTGTTTTAGTAAACATTAACACCAGATACTTCTCTATGCATACACAGACACATGACTTAAACTGTACATGCTGATCTATATGCTGCTTTTATCCCACTCACATTTTTCATGTCACTAGAAATCTAGAATCTACATAGCTTTGTTTTTGTTTTTGTTTTGAGACAGAGTCTTGCTCTGTTGCCAGGCACCAGGCTGGAGTGCAGTGGCATGATCTCAGCTCACTGCAACCTCCACCTCCCAGGTTCAAGCAATTCTCCTGCCTCAGCCTCCCAAGTAGCTGGGACCACAGGTGTGTGCCACCACGCCCAGCTAATTTTTGTATTTTTTAGTAGAGACAGGGTTTCACCATGGTCTCGATCTCTTGACCTTGTGATCTGCCTGCCTTGGCCTCCCAAGGTGCTGGGATTACAGACGTGAGCCACCGTGCCCGGCCTAGAAATCTACATAATTTTCAGTAGCCACAGAGTCTTTCATTATGTGCATATAACATAAGTTATTTACCCAGCCCCCTATTCATGGGTGGTCAGGCTGTTACTGGTTTACTTTTAAAATCCAGTCATTAAATCGGCATCCTTGTATATATGTGTTTTTGCATTTGTATGAATATAGGACATGTAAACTTAGAAAAATCTGATGAACACTATCATCCTTGTTTAGGAAAAAAAAGCATATTTATACATATGTAACCCAAATGCATGCATATAGTTTTGGGAGGTTCAGGAGCACCTGAAACCCAACCACAGATCCCAGGCTAAGAATTCAGCTATCCAATAAAATTCTTAATGGTGGTAGAATTGCTAGGTAAAAGAGATATATAGGCTGGGTGCAGTGGCTCACGCCTGTAATCTTTACACTTTGGGAGGCTGAGGCAGGTATATCACCTGAGGTCAGGACTTTGAGACCAGCCTTTTCATGGCGAAACCCCATCTCTACTAAAAATACAGAATTAGCCAGGTGTGGTGGCGCACGCCTGTAATCCCAGCTACTTGGGAGGCTCAGGCAAGAGAATCTCTTGAACTCAGGAGGCAGAAGTTGCAGTGAGCTAAACGCCATTGCACTCTAGCCTGGGCAACAAAAGCAAAACTGAGTCTCAAAAAAAAAACCATATCTTATTTCTCTCCTTTTTTTTTTCTTTTTTGGAGACAGATTCTTGCTCTGTCGCCCAGGCTAGAGTTCAGTGGCGGGATCTCGACTCACTGCAACCTCTACCTCCCAAGTTCAAGTGATTCTCCTGCCTCAGCCTCCTGGATAGCTGAGATTCCAGTTGTACACCACCACACCTGGCTAATTTTGTATTTTTAGTAGAGATGGGGTTTTGCCATGTTGGCCAGACTGGTCTTGAACTCCTGACCTCAGTAGATCCACCCACCTCAGCCTCCCAAAGTTCTGGGATTATAGGCATGAGCTGCCTCGCCCAGCCATCCTTTTTTTCTTTCTTTTCAAAGAGACAGGGTCTCACTTTGTCACCCAGGCTGCAAGAATGCAGTGCCATGATCTTAGCTCACTGCAGCCCCAAACTCCTGGGCTCAAGGGATCCTCCCTACTCGGCCTCCTGAGTAGCTGGGACTACAGGTGCATGCCACCACACCTGGCTCATTAAAAAAAAGTTTTTATAGAGATGGGGTCGCTCTCACTTTGTTGCTTATGCTGGTATTGAACTCCTGGCTTCAAGGCATCCACCTACCCTTGCCTGCCAAAGTGCTGGGATTACAGGTGTGAGCCACTGCACCCGGCCTTTATGTTTTAGTACCCAGAATTTCATAGGCCTCCCTACATAAGCTATATTTTACTACATATTGATTAGGGTGAAAGTCATAATAACAAAAAGCCACTATGAATTTAGTGGCACTTTGGATCAAATTTGTATTTTTAAAATACAATTGCTTATTTCCTATACCTTACTATGTAGAATCTTGTGTGTGGGAGACTTCTAGGAATGGGAAGGAGGAAGCTAAGTTTGTCAGCATCAGTAACTTTTGTTTTCTTTTCCTCTCTTTGAAATTCTAGTACTCAAGGGAAAGAAGCTCAGTTTGCCAGCATAAGTGCCAAAGACCATCACCAGCATCTGTCCTTCAGGGTGCTTGGACAGAATTCTTACCACAGCAAAGGCATAAGATGCTTGATATGGAAAATCAGAAACTTAACTCTTTTGTTGCAGATAGTCATCAGTGGCTCTGTAAGAACGCAGAGGAAAAGAGCCAGAAGGTTTCTGTTTAATGCATCTTGCCTTACCTTTTTTTATTACTGTGTACAAAGATTTTTTTACACAAAGAAACTTAATGCTGTATTAATAAATTCAGTGTGTAGCTTCAGTTGGGATAGTTTCAAAAGTGAAGATTTTGTGAGGAGTAAGTGCAAATGTTCTTTTTTTATTTTAAAAAATTCTTTGAAACTGTTGAATCTTTGTGTCTGCAATGAAATTATACTCTTTGACAGTTGGTAGATTATATATTCTTCCACCTATCAAACTTGCATTCCACTATATTTATTTTTTGCCAAAAGATGAGCTATATTTGTTTGAAATCTGAGACACTATGTTCAATTGGATGTATCTGTTCAAATTTATTCCCACGTGATGTGGGACTCCTTCGTTGGATGTCACAACACTACATTTAAGGTTGGTAAGGATAACTTGCAGGTCCATGGTTTTCATTACCAAAATTTTAAGATTCTGAATGTCGACGGAGTCTCACTGAAGAGTCACCAAAGGTGCCTGCCCTCCTCCCCTGCTGGAAAGTGTCAGTTGGAGACTGTCTCAAGGGTGCCAAAGAATCCAGCGGCAGGGGTTCTGGCTGCTTTCCATCTGAGTGTGGGATGGGAGGGGTGTTTATGATCATTTGGATATAGGGGTCTACTGCTATGAGGAATGGAACACAAGTAGTTAACCTGTCACTTTCATTTACAATTCCAAAAGATGACTACAACCACATCCCTGCTCAGATTCAAACAGTTTTCCATATCACTTTTCGGTGGTAAGATGATTTACAGTTTTTTTTTTTTAATTGACCGCACCACTTACCATTCCTATATTCTTTTTGCTTTGTGTGGTTTTTTTCTTTTTATTTAACCCACAGTCAACATCAGTTTCTTGTTTTGTTTTACTGAGCTTTTGCATGACTTATGTTAACATCCTAAAAAACACTATATTAAACGTAGAATAAATTGTCCTTTTTATGAATTAGGCTTTTGAAACATCCTGTGTTGGGATGATTTTTTTGTTTTTCAATTGGCAACAAAAGCTCTGTAGGACTGCAGACATTTAAAAGTCCATATAATCATCTTTAAGACATTCTGTATTTTGTGGAAATATTAGAATTTTTCTTCCTGATTTTGCCATTATATGGATTTGCTATTTTTTTTGATTAGTACAAAAGTATAAGACTTTGTTTTTTATGTGATGCACCATAAATATTAAAGTGTTGAATACTAACAGTGCTTACTACAGAAAGGATGTATTTTTGCTTTCTGCATTACAATGTTTTCTGGAGAAAGGGTGCAGGATGGGTTTCATTTGTATCAAGTGTGTGTCTTAACATCTTTCTAAATCGGCAGTGTAACTGCATAGTTTAACCTTCCGTGTCTCCCTCATTTTTTCCCTCTTTGCCTCATGTTTTTGCTTTTGTGTATCAGAGCATCTTTCTTTACAGCATCCTGGTCTTGCTTTAGTTTCTGTGGTGTTTTTTCATCCTCCTTGAAGATTCTGAGTGGAGGGAGGCTGGGAAGTCTGGTGCAGTAGGTGAGCAGCTGCTTGCTGCCCAGTCCAGGGTGGGTGGGGTGCACACCTGTCTTTGTGCATGCAAATCCGACACAGCTGGCACATCCGCTGGAGAGCACGACGCATGGAAGGGTCTGGAAGCTGCGCATAACAATGCCTTCTGCAGTCATCCTACCCAAATAAAAGTAACTTTGGCTACGTTGCTACCACTGTTTTGTGGTCAGCCAGGAGGACATTTTAGCAATGGTGTCTGCGACGGAGTGCGGGACTGGGCTCGTCCTTGCTGGCGTTGGAAACCAAGGCCTTGTATGCCACGCCTTATGAAGCACTGTTTCACAGTTACTTTCACTTCCCAAATAAAGGTTACCAGGTAATTAATTTTTTTTATTGAGGTGTTTGTGTGTTTTTCAGTGTAAGCATGATGAGAAATAAAGCAAAGGTCAGAGATTTGCCCAGTAACTGATATTACAGGAAAAGCTGCTTTCCAGCCAGGCCTGGTGGCTCATGCCTGTAATCACAGCAATCTGGGAGGCTAAGGCAGGAGGATCACTTGAGGCCAAGAGTTTCAGACCAGCCTGGGCAACATAGCAAGACCACATCTCCATTTTAAAAACTAGTAACAATGAAATGTTAATAATAGAAGAAAGGTTTCTGGCCATTGGCTTCTTAACGGAGACCAATCCATTCCCCTGTCCAGTTCAATCACAGAGAAACTGTCTGAAGAAGTTTCCAGCTTCCTGGCTCTGGCCAAGAGAAGAGCAGGTGGAGAAGGGGTTTTTGTGGAGATCACAGTGATTTATGGGAACCCTAAGAAAAGCACACGCTTTGGGCCCAGATCTGTGTTGAGACTCGGCTCCCTCACTTGCACTCCCTGGCCCTGGACTTCACGTGAGCCTCATTGCCCTCACTTATGTAGGTAAACTCCCAGGGATTTCTGTGCAGTTTAAATGAGCCACTGTTAGCAGAGTTCATGGCCAGAGCTTGGTACATGTCCAGTAATCACCTTTGCGCCATCTGACTTTGTATTTAGTTTGTGACAGCCGCTTCAAAAGTTGGGAACTGGTTCTGGCAGGAGTCCCTCTGGCCCATTTGATATGGGTCCGTTCTTCCAGAAGGTCCACAATTCTTGTTTGGCAAGGTATTAGAAATTGACTGTGGCCAGGCACAGTGGCTCATGCCTGTAATCCCAGCACTTTGGGAGGCTGAAGTGGGTAGATCACTTGAGGTCAGGAGTTCGAGACCAGCCTGGCCAACACAGTGAAACCCCACCTGTACTAAAAATACAAAAATAAGCCAGGTGTGGTGGCATACACCTGTAATAGCTATTCAGGAGACTGAGGCACAAGAATCGCTTGAACATGGGAGGCAGAGGTTGCAGCAAGCTGAGATTGTGCCACTGCACTCCAGCCTGGGCAACAGAGTGAGACTCTATCTCAAATAAATAAAATAATTTTTATTTTAGGTAACTTCCAAAAGCATCCACCCACCTAAGTCTTGCTTGATTGGGTCTGTGTGGGTTTTTTCTGTGTGCCTCCATCCTCTAGTGGCCAGATGTGGAATTTCCAAGAAACCAGAGCTCTGCCCAATACCACCCAGCCATCCCCACAACTATCCAGGTTAACTGGAATCTGTAGCCTGGATTCTGCTGGAGGTGCTGTGGGTGTTTCTCTAGTTTTGAAACAATTCATTTTGTCCCTGCACTTTAAAAAATTTGCAGCATACCATAGTACATTTCCTTTTAAGCAATGACAAGCGTATTTTTTTACAATACTAAAATAAAATACTCTGTTCTGGTTTCACCTTGGGCACTTAAAAAGTGAGTCGCCTGGCTTGGTGGCTCATGCATGTAATCCCAGCAGTTTGGGAGGCTGAGGCAGGCAGATCACCTGAGGTCAGGAGTTCAAGACCAGCTTAGCCAACATGGTGAAACCCCATCTCTACTAAAAAATACAAAAATTAGCCAGGTGTGGTGGCAGGGGCCTGTAATCCCAGCTACCTGGGAGGCTGAGGCAGAAGAATCATTGGAACCTGGGAGACAGAGGTTGCAGTGAGCCGAGATCATGCCACTGCACTCCAGCCTGGGTGACAGAGCAAGACTTCATCTTGAACAAAAAAGTGAGAGTAGGCAAACCCCACACTACAACTGACTCCACTACCAAACCTGAATGAAAACACAGAACCTATTTACTGACCTAATAAGGTATCTGTGACAATAAGTGGACCTGTATTGATGACTCAAAGGGAAGTTAATATAAATTTTTTTTTTAAGCCGGTGCAGTAGCTCACGCCTGTAATACAGGACTCTGGGAGGCCAAAGTGGGTGAAATCACCTGAGGTCGGGAGTTCAACACCAGCCTGACCAACAATGGTGCAACCCCGTCTTTAAAAAAAAAAAAAAAAAAAAAGTGACACAATGATGGGAGCAGGGAAGAAAAAACCAACCTCAGTAACTTTGGAAAATACTATTTTCACTACATGCTGTAAGGCTCA
>CAUYQU010032121.1:2500-24950 GCA_963574635.1 Cheracebus regulus
TAACAGAATTAAAGTTTCCCCTTCATCAGTATAATTCCCCCAAACTGTGCCAGGCCCAGGCCACATTGGCTGTAGTATACTCTTTTCTCTCATCAAGGAATGTATTTCTCTTTATCTATTCGTTGTCTCTCTTACCTTTGTGGAGTAAATAATTCACATTTGTCTTTGGACTTTACCCTGTCACCTATTTTTTTTAATTCTTTACCCAGTATGCGGAGAATTCAATGTGGCTAAGATAGGATTTTCCTTAATGGGAGGAAGAGAGGAAGAGACTGAATGCCAAAATAGTTAATCAGCTCCCATAGGGTCACACAGCAAGGCAAAACTGGAGACAGGACATCAGTTTAGGCCTCTGGAATATCCTTTCTGCTCTCCACTGCATATCAATACATAATGCATACCAAACTCATACGCATTAAAATTCAAACAAGATTTCTATTGCGCAATATGCTCACCAAACACACTTCTTCAAAATAGTCACTCAGTGTAGAAAACTGGGTATTAAATAAAGTTCTCTAGTAAAGCTGCTAAAAATTGCATTTCAAGTGGTTTATAAATGCATTTGATTTAATGCTCTCCTTTGAGCACCGAAAATCTCCTGGCATCTTTCATATTTGTGGAGGAATAAAGGGCCTCACTGAGATGATATGAGAGTGTTGGATTTAAGGATATGAAGAAGTTAGAGGTATCCTTAATATCCACTTTTCATCTAGCAATTTCAGGCTATCACTAATAAAATCAGCAGAGGTGGCTAGGCACAGTGGCTCACACCTGTAATCCCAGCACTTTGGGAGGCTGAGGTGGGTGGATCACAAAGTCAGGAGTTCAAGACCAGCCTGGCCAAGATGATGAAGCCCTGTCTCTACTAGAAATACAAATATTAGCCAGGCATGGTGGTGGGCACCTGTAAGACCAGCTATTTGAGAGGCTGAGGCAGAGAACTGCTTGAGATTGCAGTGAGGCGGAGATTTCAGTGAGCTGAGATCAGGCCACTGCACTGCAGCCTGGGCAAAACAGGGCAAGCCTCCATCTCAAAAAACAAACAAACAAACAAACAAACAAACAAACAAAAAACAGGCAGGGTAATCCTTCAGCCTCCTAGCTGCCGCATTCATTCCTCACTCCAGCTCAAACACATCTCTTATATCCAGAGGCTTGGGATCATAATTTCAGGAGACCACAATAGAACAGAGATGTTAGATCTGAAGCACGCCCTGATCCCTGAATACAAAATACATGTTATTAGTCTTCCTGCCTGCAGTGCAACATAACATAATGCAGCTTACTGATACAGTATTTGGTGATTTCATATTCAATACTAACTAAAACAGCCCAAATCAATGCTATTCATAAAGGCAGAGGGAAAAATCCATAATATAATTTCTGTATTTGATAACTCATTTCTTGTTTCACTTGATTATCTTAAAGGCATGCTTTGCAGGCCAGAACTAATAGGGACAATTTAAATTAAAGAGATTTGTTGTCTGCCTGTCTTTTGCTTACGAACTAAGGTAAGAGGAAGAGGTTCTGGTTCGGGTAAGCATTCAGGTGAACCAGAGAATCATAGCGATGGTGGTAGGAGGGAATAGGTTCTATATTGTCTGTTGGGTAGGACTTAGGCTTCTATGGTACAGGCAGTGAAAACCAGGAAATGAAAGGGTTGTTCACAGTGGGTACAAACAAGCACATATAGGCAGAGTTGTTGCCACCCAGTATCTTGCAGCTTGGTAAGAACTGAAGCTTTGAGAACATCTATGAATAGCTCTCTTGTCCTAGATTTTGGTATTCTTTCAGAGTTTTCAACTACACATGTGCTCTATCTTTTAGGTTCCTTCTAAAGTAATTAGAAGACACTTGGCATGGAGATGAACACTGAGATTGTTCTTCATTCATAGGAATGCTCGAACATTGTAATTTGGGCAGTAAAGCCCCTTGTGGCTAAGGAGAAAGGTATAGGATAGGGTTAGCCTCTTCCAAACCATATGAATCAACCTCCTTCATGAGGTTCCCCATAGGAAAATCAAGGAGTGAGAATAATCACATTTGGGCAGAAAAATAAAATAAAAGATATCTACTACAATATTTCAATAAGTCACCTACTAATTTTGTGATTGTGGACAATTTGCTCTAAGTTCACCAAACCTGTAGAAAAAGGGCTATTATACTTACCAGTAGAGTCAGATTTGGAAAGGCTAATACATATTTACAAAGTATAATTTCCAAAATGCTAAAAACATGACTCTCGTCCATCAGAGCATAACAGTGAGCAATGTTAGGTCTCTTTAGCTCACTAATGAGGGAATCAGTGGAAAGATGTGCTCATTTAAATGAGACTATGAGACACTGACAAATATATTACTAGTAGAGAACAAAGAGGCTGAAGTAAGATGGCAACATTAAATATAGAACTGATTATTGCAAAGGGAAAGAAAACTATAGTATCTGAGGCTATCTTGACTATAGACAAAAATGTTTGCATCTTTTCAATGCTTTACAAGTTAACGTTTGACATTACAGAATACAGAACATAAACAGTAACAAAGAATAAGTCAAGCACATATGTATTCCCTGGAATGTCAGATAACCCTTAAGCAAATTAAACAGGGCTTTTGTATGACCTTGTAATATTTTTGCTGTATATCAAAATGTTGGATAACTTCATAATAACGTGAAGTTTCTGACACCTCATAGGTAACTGGCAAAATGTTAGCTATTTTATGACCACACTAACGTTAAACATGAATGAGATGAGACCTCATAATGATTTCTTTTCATCTTCTCCTTCCATGTATATTTCTCATTATTCCATATTCACCTTCCTCAAATATTGTTTTTATGCAATTTTCTAATGTCTATCATAGGTTGGGGCACTTAAGCTTTTAGTGCATGCCTATTAAATGGAAAAAAATGAATCCCCTCAAATTTCAGTGGTTGGTTACACAGTGCCTACAGGATATTTGCTAATTTTCCTAAATCAAATTACTTATTTCAGATAGAACTGTTAGTCACAAGAGGTCCAAATCACCACCTCATACTTTCAGTCAACCTCATACTTTTCCATAATGACCTATTTTACTGTGCACATTTATAAATGGAATTATAATGTTATAACTAATAAATGTAATAAAATACAAATTACACAGATAATGTACTCTAATAAAATAGGTGAGGGCATTTTTCTTTTTCTGTTTTTTGAGACAGAGTCTCACTCTGTTGCCAGGCGCCAGACTGGAGTGCAGTGGTGCGATCTCGGCTCACTGCAACCTCCGCCTCCTGGGTTCAAGCAATTCTCCTGCCTCAGCCTCCCAAGTAGCTGGGATTACAGGCGCATGCCACCACGCCCAGCAAATTTTTGTAATTTTAGTATAGACAGGGTTTCACCATGTTTGCCAGGATGGTCTTGATCTCTTGACCTCGTGATCCACCCGCCTCGGCCTCCCAAAGTGCTAGGATTACAGGCATGAGGACGGCATTTTTCTAATATTTTTATCAAGATTATCAATCAAAAGAATTAAGACTCCTCATTAAGTAATAAATAACATTCAGCAAATATGTGGCTTATTAATTGAAGCTTTGACTATAATAACAATATTAATTTCAGCTAACATTACTGACCATTTACTATATGCTAGGCACAAGCTACGTATTTCCCCCACTGAATATACTGAATGTACAGAGATAATGTGGAGAGATAGGAAATGTAAAGAATTTCAAGTCAGAAGACCAGCGTCTGAGCTTCAAAGACAGTCATGTGTCACATAACATTTCAGTCAACCACAAACCACATATACAATGAAGTTCCATAAGACTATAATGCCATACTTTTACTCCATTTTTTCTATGTGTATATAAATAGCTACCATTGTGTTACAATTGCCTACAGTATTCAGTACAGTAACATGCTGAATACTGGTTACCATTTGTAGCCTAATAGCAATAGGCCATACTATATAGTGTGGGTGTGTAGTTGGCTACACCATCCAGGTTTGTGTAAGTACACTCTATGGTGTTCACACAATGATAAAATCACTAACACTGCATTTCTCAGGATGCATCCCTATTACTAAGCAATTAAGTAATTAAGTTCATTCGAATGTACTTAATTTACAAATCCCTTACATACATGAAATTGTTGTCTTCTAGGCTTAAAAATGGAAATAATAAAGCAAGTCCCACTTACATCCCAAGGTCAGTGAACAGACACCCAAGGAAAAGAGCGAATTGCATTTGTATGGTACTTGAGAGATTTAAAGGAATTTCACATAAATGATTTACTTCCAGATTAATGCTTTTTCCACTATATCAAGTACTCATCTTCTTTTAGGAGAATGGAGTCTTCAGTAATGTGATTTAGCATGTCCATGTAGGTCCTAAAACAATGGTTATTTTCCATTGGAATTTGTATTATTTTCAACTATATAATCCCCTCAAAGAAAACTGTCCTGTGGATCTTTTTGTGAATTCTTTCTTTTCTTTTCTTTCCTTCTTTCTTTCTTTCTCTCTCCCCCCTCCCTCTTTCTTTCTTTCCTTTCTTTCTTTTTCTTTCTCTCTTCCTTTCTTTCACTTCCTTTCTTTCCTTTCCTTCTTTTTCTTTCTCTCTCTTTCTTTTCTTTCTTTTATAAGTCTCTCCTTCCTTCCTTACTCTTTCTTCTTTATATTTGTCCTTCCTTCCTTCCTTACTTCTCTCCCTCCCTCCTTCCTTCCTTGCATGCTGTCTCTCTCTGTCTGTCTGTCTGTCTGTCTCTCTCTCTCTCTCCCTCTATTTCTTAGGCAGGCCTGTAGCCCAGGCTGGAGTGCAATGGCATGATCTTCATGATCTTGGCTCACTGCAACCTCCACCTCCCTGGCTCAAGGGATTCACCCACCCACCTCGGCCTCACAAAGTGCTGAGATTACACACATGAGCCACCATGCCTGGCCTACGAATGCTTTCTTATGCCCCTTGAAGAGTCAGCATGCAGTCTTTTTGATGCCAGGACAAACAGCAGACAGTCAAGGAAAATCATACATGTCAAGTCACCTAAACAAATAAATGGCAGCTATAGGAAAAACTAAAGCCACATGGCACATTGAGATCTTACTTGAATCTCACACAGAACAAGTAATTCTGCCTCAGGAAGGTATTTTCACTGGAAGACAAAGTTCCCATATTAGTTTTGCAGGACTGCCATAACAAACTACTACAGACTGGGTGGTTTAAAGAACAGAAATTAATTTCCTCAGAATTCTGGAAGCGAGATGTCTGAGACTGAGGTGTCATAGGGTCAGCTTCTTCTGAGGCCTCTTGCCATGGCTAGCAGATGGCCATCTTCTCATTGCATCCTCACATAGTTGTCCCTTTGCCTGTATTTTCTGCATCCTCATCTCTTCTCCTAATGAGGACCCCAATGATAATAGATTAGTGCCCACCTTAACAACCTCATTTAATCTTGATTAGCTCTTTCAAGACTCTGCCTCCAAATACAGTTACCCTCTGAGATACTGAGAGTTAGGGCCTCAACATGGGAATTTTGCAGGGATACAGTTCAGCCCATAGCATCCCAAAATGATGCCTTATTTATTAGCATGGGTTCATAACTTTATATTTCTTCTTCACTAACAGTAGGAGGTTCTTGACTCACCATGAGCTATTGAACGTTAGATGAAACGTTGGATTATAAATACAGCTCGTGTTGTCACGATGCCAGGCAACGATGTGTACAGCTCAACAGTCATCTTGGCAAGCTACAGTGCATGTGAAATGCTCCTTTCAGAATTTATTGTTTGGAGGACAAGTGGAAATTCTGTTTGAAGAGAACTTGGAGCAAACTCTTTCTCCAGTGCTGACCTGGAGCCTATCCTTGGCAATGCTCAGAGAGAAGGAGAGGCCAGATACATCACTGGGATGTTGACCCAGTAAGCATTCATGTCAACTACATTCATTAGAATTGAAAACACATCTGAAGTCTCTCCACAGAGGGTGACCCACTGTGTGGAAGCCAGGCATGGTGACCCTAGTTGCTGTGCCTTCCACTTAAAAGCACCAGTGCCTCTCACCATCTTCCTCCGCTATTTAGGGTTACCAAAGAGGAACATATTTACTTTTGCAGATAGTTCTGCTGGGTTCTCTTTTCTGCCTTACTCACACTTTACTGGAAAGAAAAAAAACAATCATGCTTCAAGAGCTTCCCCTTTCAGATCACCCAAAATAGCAATTTCCATCATTTTGCAGTTTCTAAACAGCAGCAGATCAGAATCTGTTTATTCTGCACCCTGAGGAACAGAACAAGTCACACTGTATCTCTTTAATTTTTTCTGTAATTTCAAAGAAGAAATACAAGAGAAGAATCAGGCTTTAGGCTATGCAAAAATCGTTCAGCACAGTAAATAAATCAGCCTGAATCTAATAAAGCTGCTTTGGGCTACAACAAAGCAAGCTTGCAAACTCATGGTTGTATCCCTGAATTTGGTAAAGAGTTACATAATATGTCAGGTAGGCCAAAAAAGCACCAATAAATCAATCTTTACTAAACATAAAACAACTTGGCAAAGTTGAAGAAGAAAAGGAAGAAGCTGAAATGTGTGCATGAAATTTCCACATTAAAAACTCATCGGTCTTGCCTGGTTCCTGATGCAATATGAAAGAAAACAGACAATTCTATAATTTAAGCAAAAATATTTATGGTACAGTATACAAGTTCACCAAAACATTCTCTCTCAAGGTCTTTTAAAAATCAGCATTCCTTACCCCAGCAGAGAAGCTGCTAAAATAAATTTATTTTTTATTTAAGAACATTCTGGATTCTAACTATGAAAAACACAAATGCTTCCACCCTTCCCACCCCCATCACCATCAAAGAACTCAGTGACCAGATGTCCTTTCCTATTTCTTTATACCACATATTAGAAAGGAATATGTGGTTTGCCATACATGGTCTTTGTAATCAAGGTCAGTTGGCTAGCAGTTCAAAGATAAGGTCAACCATGAGGTTCCAGCTCTAGGAGAAAAAATAAGGAATTTAAATTTATGGTTTTAACTTCTGGCCCTGTGAAATCTCTGGAAACTCCAGATTTCACAATATTTGAAAATACAAATGTTTCCATAATATTTGCATATTTTCAAATACAAATGTGATGCATATACACTATGTGGAAAAACACATGTATATGATGAATATATAAATAAATATAAAAGTAAATTATTATTTACATCATACTAGGCTATTATAAAGTTTAGATCAAAGAGGAAAAGTTGTGTGGAAAATTAAATTCGTTTATTTGTTCATTCACTCAAACATTCAGCAAACATTTATTGAGGGTTTATTTTGTTCCCTGCAGGGTCACAATGATCAACTTGAAGACTCTGACCCCAAGGAATTCGGAATATAATGAGGGAGCTAGATGCGCCAGTTGATGTTTGGGAATCACTGTGTTAATGTTAGGATACAAGGATGTACCATGGCATGATGAGAGAACTAAGGAGAACAAATTAAAGTCTGTCAGGCCTGTAATCTCAGAACTTTGGGAAGCCAAGGTGGGTAGATCACTTGAGGCGAGGAGTTCGAGACTGGCCTGGCCAACGTGGTGAAACCCTGCCTCTACTAAAAATACAGAAATTAGATGGATGTGGTCGTGGACACCTGTAGTCCCAGCTACTTGGGAGGCTGAGGCAGGAGAATCACTTGAACCCAGGAGGCAGAGGTTGCAATGAGCCAAGATCACACCACTGCACTCCAGCCTAGGCGAGAAGAGTGACTTTGTCTCAAATAAATAAACAAACAAATAAATCAGTGAGGGAAATTTTAACACCGTAAGAAAAGTCCTTGATTTTTAATGTTTATAAACGGACAAGACCAAATTCTAATCAAACAAGGTAGAAATGAAAATCAATAGTTTTCCTTGGAGCTTCTGTTACAATTCTCACATTTTTATACCTCTCATCGAGAACATCTTTGGTCATAAACAAAAATAGTTTTCGTACGTGATATAGACAGTTTTTATGGTGCTTCCTAGTTATTCCCACTCTTGCTACTTGTACCTACTTCATATCCTGCTTCCCTTAACTTTGAGGGGAACCTGTGATTTGCTTCTAATAGTACACAGCAAAGGTGATGGGATATCGCTTCCAAAATTATAGTATACGAGCTGATTTATAACTTGTCTTGCTAGAAGGCTGTATCCACTACTAGCTTCAATAAAGCAAGCTGCTGTGTTGTAAGCTACATGACAGAGAAACTCACACAACAAAGAAATGAGAGTCGCCTCTAGCCAATAGCCTGCAAAAACTGAGGCCCACTGTCCACCCTCAACAAGTGACTGAATCTTGCCAACAACCACCTGTGCATGGGAGGGGATCCCTCTCCAGTTGAACCTTGGAATTAAACACAGCCCCAGCCAATGCGTTGATTGGAGGCTTTTGAAATGTTGAAGCAGAGGACCCAGCTAAGCTATCCATAAACAGTGAAATAATGAATTGCTAAGTTTGTGATAATTTGTTATGCAATACAATCTATGAAATGAAAAAACAGGGAACTTAAATACAAAGATTCTCTGCTTCATAAAAGTAATTCCTTAATTCGCTAAAAATAATCATTTTAAGTACAACATTTTTCAGAGGAATCTGTATACCATAAGGTGAGATATATACATTTCTACTGTTAATATCTTCAACCATGACTTTACTCAATTTTGTAGAGCAAATATATTCTGGCCTCAAAGTATATATAAGATCATGTCCTTTCTATCCAACTCCCAGGCATCTGTATATGATACAGCATATCTTGGAACTCCATGTATACTTTTTGCACAATAGATTTCTGATTGCAAAACTCAGTTTTTCTCCAGAGACACCTGATATGAGAAAATCTGAAGCAAACTATAACTTTAAATTCCATTATTCCTTCAGGTTCTTCACTTTCTCATTAGTGAGAAGTATTCAACTTACAAAGTTAAATATAGGTGAATGTATAAACCAGTGACCAATAAACTTCTTCTATAAACGACAAAGGTGATGGTTAATTTTATGTGTTAACTTACTGGGGTAAGGAATACCCAAATTTCTGGTTAAACATTTCTTTTCAAGTGTGTCTATGAGAGTGTTTCTGGAAAAAGCAGTTGAATTGTTAGACTGTGTAAAGAAGACCACACTTACCAATGTGGGTAGACATGATCCAATCCCTTGAGGGCCTGAAAAATTCAAAATGGTGGAGGAAAGACAAATTAGCTTTTTGTCTGAGCTGGGACATCCATCTTCTCCCACCTTCAGATGTGTGCACTTCCGGTTGTAAGCTTTAGTACTTGAACCTGGATTTACACCGTTGCCTCCCCTGGTTTCCAGGCTTTCATGCGTGAACTGGAACTCTACCATAAGACCTCCAGCTTGCAGGTGACAGACTGTGGTACTTATCAGCCTCCATATAATCACGTGAGCTAATTCCTCATAAACAATATCTTTCTATCAATCAACCTACCTATCTATGTACTATTGGTTCTGTTTATCTTGAGAACACTAACTAATGCAGCTTGATGTGGTTTGGCTCTGTAACCCCACCCAAATCTCATGTTGAATTGTGATCCCCATTGTTGGAGGTGGGGCCTGGTGGGAGGTGACTGGATTGCGTGGGTTGTTTCTAATGGTTTAACACCATCCCCCTAGTGCTGCCTTGTGATAGAGTTCTCATGACAGCTGGTTGTTTGAAGGTGTGTGGCACCTTTCCTTTTGCTCTCTCTCTCCTAGTGGCCATGTGCAGATGTACTTGCTTCCCCTTTGCCTTCCACCATGATTGTAAGTTTTCTGAGACCTCCCCAGAGGCAGAATCCTGTATAGCCTCCAGACTTGTGAACAAAATTAAATCTTCTTTCTTTATAAATTACCCAATCTCAGGTATGTCTTTATGGCCATGTGAGAACAAACTAGTGCACAGCAAGACAGTAAATACTTTAGGCTTTGTGGTCCATGTGGTCCCTGTTGCAACTACTCAATTCTGCTGTTGTAGCAAAAAGGCAGTCTTAGACAATATTAAACAAATGAGTATGATGACAGTGTTTCAATCAGTTTTAATTTTGTACATTGACATTTCAATTGCATATACTTTTTACCTATTAATAAGTATTGTTCTTCTTTTAATTTAAAAAATTGTTGAAAACTGTAAAAACATTCTCTGCTCACAAGAAATCCAAAAAACAGGAGGTGGGCTGGATTTGACCAATTAGCTGTGGTTTGCTGATCCCTGTTCAAAACTTGTCACGTAGCTATTTGGCTAGCTCTGAGCACAGTAACTGGCAATCTCAGTGACTTTTAATGATTATAATATTTTTAAAATTCAGTTAATTAGATTTAAATTTAACAAAAAAAATAGCATGGAAGAAATAAGAAGTGCTGTGAGATTCAAGGAGGAGGTCAGGGAATAAGGAAGCAGGATCCAAGAACTTCTTGGCATCTCCCATCAAACAAACACCAACGAGGCATTGCACTCTAAAAAGAAATAGACTTATTCGTTAGACTTTGTGTAAAATCTATATCACTGTGGTCAAGTTGCTAGCTTAGGAACTGGTTGATTTCCATTTCAGCATATTTGTCTTCAGATGTGCAGAAAATTCCTCTGGCTCCCTTCAGGATTAACATGGGATTTGAAATAAAGTGATAGATACATAGGAGCGGGTCACGAAGATGAGCTATGCTCCTTGTGCCCCAGAATTTAAGTTTTTAGTCACACTTTTCTCCCAGGATGTTTCATCCTGCTGGCCCATTCATTAGACTGAACAGGAGACAACTGTTTCAGCCTGAGACTGCACAGTCTTGAGCAGGCAATAGCACTCTAAGGCTTGGAAGGTTGCTGCTGCTTTCTGGAAATGTGAAACTTTTTCTACTATGTGTAAAAAGACCTGTTAAATTCAGGGAAAAATTACCAGCTACTGAGCAAACATTGCCTTTTTAATCCATATGTTTTGATGTTTCTTTGAGTCTCAAATCACTGCTTTAGCTTTAAGCTTTGTCTTTCATAAGAAAAAGGAAATGGGGGGCAGGAAGTAGCAGAATAAGGCAGCTGACCCTTGAAAAAAGGATCTAAGTGGTCTCAAGGTTCCTTCAAGTTACAAGAATGGAGCTGCTTCCCTTGCATTACTAGAATAACTCAGGCCTAGAGCTCTCTTCCGACTTCTAACATGCCTAAGGCTCAGGCTGTACTTTCTGAGAATGCATAATAGGTATGCTCTCTCATTCTTTTGTGAGGAATCATCTATGTTGTCTTTTACCTTGGGCGCCCATCCAATAAGAAGCTCATCTTGAATTCCCCTCCTGAAGAGTGAATGATTTAAAATAGCTTCCAAACAGACTCAAATGACAGTGTCTCACAGTATGTCACACGTTTGCATAGTCTTCCTTTATAGCAATTATAATGAAATCAAACTGTGGCAATGGTGTAATTTTTAACAGTAAAAAAGAAAGAAAGAAAGAAGCAAAATTAAAGAAAAATAAGTCACAAACATGGAAAAATGCTCTAGAGACCATCTTTTTATCTCTTTGGATCTGTGTGCAGGCCTGTGTTGAAGCCATCTCCCAAAAGTTAGAGGGCAAATCTCAATGAGCTTAGACTCACACTGGGAAACAAGCAGAGTCAAGAAGTCATTCCTGAGGTTTATTTTAAATCTTCCACTTTGCAATTCTTGAGAGTGGATGTACATTGAGAAATTAGCAAAAAATGACATGTAACTTCAAATGGGAAGATCCCTTGTCCTTCCTGAGAAGAGAGTTGCATGTGACACACTCTCCAGAGAAATTACTTTTGGCTTCATCTACGAGCTAAAGGCCTGGATTAGAATCAGGATACTGGGATAGGGTTACAGATTTTTAAATAAACCTGGAAGGGATTTAAGAGAGCTTAGCTAGAGGATCGCTAATCTTGGGAACAACAATTCTGAATGTCCTGGTGATTCGCTGCAGGTTGCTCAACTACTTAATGTATGTGCAAATTGGATTAGATACTGTTTTTTCAGATTTCAAAAGTGGATCCTTGAGGTTTCCTTTATTCCCTATCCATGGGTGTTTATGTAGAGAAAACAGACTCGCATGTTAAGACAAAAATGAAAGAAAGAATTAATGCTGCTTTCCTTGACCCAAGGAAGAAAAATAGAGGAATATGAAGAGAACAGAGGGAGCTGGGTCACATTGTTCCTCCACTTAGGGCAGATGGGCATCCACTGATAATGAGAAAAGAGGGTGGACACTGTTCTGAAAACCCCTGGGGCTCCTAGAAACTGATCTTGAGTTTTTTTGTTACAGAGAAACAATAATTTCATGGGCAGGTCTCAGCAAGTACAACATCAGTGGCAAGAAGGAGGTGAGGGCTCTATCATTTTAGGGTGCTCCAAGGACAGAATGCCATCCAGTGAGTCTTGATGGGTATAATCCCACTCCCTTTTGAGAAAGTTAGGCAATTGAATCTGCGGTGCTACAGTTCAGGTAGGTCACACAGATTAAAAACATATATTGTCAAATATATTCACATTCCATTTCAAACAGCATTTTCACGACAGTAAACTGTTTCATTATTGTGCATTTACAAGTAGCTGTTTTATACTTAAGTTCTATAGGTTATAATTAATTCTGAAGACAGTTTGTTGAACAAAGGAAAGGATTCTCCTAATAAATAGGCAGATGGAAGGGAACATGCTATAAATCAGAGGCCCTTAACTTTGTATTTTCGAAGACAGGCAGTACTCTTTTATACTCTTTTATGTGACTCCTAATTAAGTGATCTTTCCAGAACACCAAGAGTTAGGTGCAGTCCGACAGATTGTGTGTGCTAGAGCCTTAGCCTAGGGATCTTCATTAATTCATTCACTGTCTTACTCCACAGAACTTGATAAACTTACAACATTATACATACCAAAAAAGGAAAATAATAAATACTAGGAGGAATCAGGCCAAAAATCAAGTATAAAGACAAGAACAATGATAATGTTAACTAATATAAAAATGAATACCATGCTGTTTAGTATTAATGTTAGACATGGACCATAGATTTGGTTTACGTTTTCTAGTAGCTCTTGGATAATCAACTTATAATGAACTGGGCATGGTGGCTCATGCCTGTAATCCCAGCTCTTTAGGAGGCCGAGGCAGGCAGATTGCTTGAGTCCAGGAGTTCAAGACCAGCCTGGGCAACATGGTGAAACCCCATCTCTACAAAAAATACAAAAATTAGCCGGGAGTGGTGGCATGTGCCTGTAGTCCCAGTTATTCAAGAGGCTGAGGCAAGAGGATCACTGGAGTCCAGAAAGTCAAGGCTGCAGTGAGCCATAATCACACCACTGCACTCTAGCCTGGGCAACAGCGCGAGACACTGTCTCAAATATATATATATACACACACACACACACACACACACACATATATATATATACAAATATATATGTGTATATATTTGACTGCATAAATGTATGTGACATTATACATATATAATGACTGCATAAATGTGTGTAACTGTGTGTGTTTGTCACTGTGTGTGATAATGTATTAGAGTGTGAGTATATGTACACGTGTGAGGACACATGTGTACACACACTTGTGAACACATGTTTATGTAAGACTGTATATGTGTGAGTTGTGGTTGTACATGATGATGTGCAGGTGTGCTCCAAAGAAACATCACTTTTCCTGCTACTAAAAACTGGTCATCTTTGAATAACTTCAGAAATGATTTGATATTTAAACATTTACCTACATAGACATCTTAATAAAACTTGCCCATGCCATGAAAAACAATACATAATTTAAGATTTAAAATTTAAATATAAAGTAATTTACATTTTAAAACCTTAGATGTGATGGATCTTTTAAAATAGACCTCGATTACCTTATTGAGATATGACTTATGCTGGCTAAGATTAAAATGAACTAGATTTCTTTGGACACATACTGGCCAGGGACATGTGGCTATGAGAAAATGACGCAGGAGTTTCCTAAGCAGCCAAAGTCATCTATTCATGTTGTAACATTTCTTATAGATCATCCTATCTTGATGGTTAGAATGCAGCAGATTATTTGGGTTTTGTGGTAGCTGAAATATTACAGGAATCAGGTCTCTATTCATTTAATCTAGAGCCTCAATTTCCTCACCTCAAAAATAGAAAAGTTGCTATCTACATTACCTTCCAGCTACACTCTTCTATGATTCAGTGTTGCCTCTGTTTTAGAAACCAAACTTTCTATTGAGTTTTTTAATTTAGTTTTTAGAAATCAAACTCTTTTTATCTTTTTACTTTAATTATTTTTATTATTTTTGAAACAGAGACTCACTCTGTCACCTAGGCTGGAGTACAGTGTACGATTATGGCACAGTGCAGCCTTGACCTCCCAAGCATGGGGTCTCTCTGTATTGCCCAGGTTGGCCTTGAGTTGCTGGACTCAAGTAATCCTCCTACTTCAGCCTCCAGAGTGCCTGGATTACAGGCATGAGTCACCGTACCCGGCCAGTGTGCTTTTTAACTTCACATATAATTTTCTCCCCTCTTGTTCTACTGAGAAAGTTAAATGTGCAATGGAATATCCATCTTGATTAAAGATTTTGTTGTTGGTAGGACAATAACAGCAGCACTAGACAGTATTATAGGATGATAATACCACGTACCTTGCATTGTGCTAGACTGTATGCCTAATATTGCCTTATCTAGTCATTACATTGTGTTGTTCCAAATGAAGAAATGGTTTATATATCCGGCCAAAGTCACCCAGTTAATGCATAATTTGAATTCAAAGTTCAAATCAAGAACTATAACAGGGAATTTGCTAATTCTCCATTCCCTTGAAACAGTTCTTTATCAGGTACTGGCAGCAGAAGGCTAGATAGTAACAAGAGTTAAAGAGTTTCGTGTCTACGTGAATGTATGTGCGAATATGAGAGTGTTAGGGAAAATAGAATAGAAAGGACCACTACATAGCTTACAAAAGCAGAATTCACAAGTCATTTCAAAATAATAGTTTCTACCATGTCAGGTAGAGATATGGAGAACCAGAACTGGGAAGTACAACGCTCCATATTGTGTCAGAAAGAGGAAATGCATCATGCCCCGGAGAAGGTAGAGTGGGAATTTATATTCCTCAGTTTTATGCAATTTTGTCTTGACTTGCTGAAGTAATTTAGTTTATTTCACTCTTCAGTCAGGTAGAGATGGAAGCTAATGAATAAGAGCTAATATCAAATGGCCCATTCTAAAGTGTATTGGAAGAGTAAGACAAAAGTAACTAAAAGTGATTGTACATGAATAGAGTCAGGAATGCACTTGAAATCTAGAATTGTTTTCTTCTATATGAGAAAGATAGGAAAGTAGTCTAATAGCTCAGTTCACATGCATTTATTTCCACTGATTTTCCCAGCCCCAGCAAACATATCTGTGTTCTAACCCATGTGCTATGTGTTTTCATGAATACACTGCAATAAATTTTCTTGAACTCTCCAGAAGTCCTATCTGCAGAATGGTTAAAATATTTGCTCCATTGCACCAATTTGCCTTTCTCCTCTCCAATCTCTTTGGGAATATTTATATTTTATGAGTCACAAAAAAGATTCTTGGCCTTAGAGGAAAGACAGATGAACAAATTAACCCCTGTGGGATTCCACTGGCTGCTTCTGGTCATGTTGCCTATTTAGACTATTCTTTTCTTCCTTATACTCCATGAATGGGATATCAGCTAATGAGGAAAGTCATAATTCATTGAATATTTATTGAGAAACCCAGAGTTCTTCCCTTTCCCCTTATTACTGGATTAAGAAAAAAGTTGGAAAACTGAGTTATGTGGTATTTGGTACTTACTGGGCACATTAAGATGATCTTCCATGTTTTATGGCATTGTTTCTATTGTCTTTGTGCATATTTTAAATTAAATATTAATAGTTCATGATTTAAGTCATAGTGGATTCTTTCAGGATATGCAGGTCACTCTTACATATGACTCTATTCAGGTAAAATTTAGGGTCATTAAGATTAGAATCCATACTTGGAATATTCTTCGGGCATAAGAATAGAAATGAAAAGAACAGAATGATGATTCAAAAATTTGTGTTTAAAAAAATACAACTTCTGTGGCTTGAATTCAGGACCTAATGGGAATTCAGACTTAAAAATTACCTACTGTGTAACATAAGATAATGTTTATGCAGGTGAAAAAAACCAGAAGCAAGAATATGAGACAGTTCTCCTGCCTGGGGGTCAGATGGTTATGTGCAGGAATAGTATTCAAAATGATAAAACTGGTAAGGCAGTGACACCAACAGTTAGAATGGGCTCTGCCATTTCTCTGAAGCAGGATTCTGGAGGGCACATTTGTTGCTGGATAATGGGGAGGGGATAGGGCTAAGCCAGGCATGAGGCCAATGTGGCTGGAGTATTGAGAGACAGGGGACTGAGGACAGCAGTTATGTATCAAACAGTTTGGACATCAATATATATATATATATATATATATATTGACAGTGTAAATGGTATTCCTTTATTAAAATTTTTTTTTTATTTCAATAGCTTTTGGGGTACAAGTGGTTTTTGGTTACATGAATGAATAAGATGGTGATGAATTCTGAGATTTTATTGACCCTTTCACCCACGTGGTGTATTTGGTACTCAATACATAGTTCAATATTTTAATGAGGAATGCAAGTCTTTCAGAGTATACCATCCAAATATCAACCCTAACCATACACTTTTTCAGGATGAGACTTTTCTTTAGAAAGTGTCTTTCATCTAACACAGAGCTCTTCCGTGTATCCTTTTGAAATCTCTCTGGCATAACCTTCTATTCTATGGATGTTTTGTAAGAACTCTTCATTTGCTTTACAAGAGTAATTGTTTCCCAGTTATCTTCTCTTTTCTACAAAATGTTAGGAGTGGGAGTGGAACTAAGAAACACTTGAGCTTTGGAATGAGGCAGACGTAAGTTTGAATCAAAGTTACTATGCATGTGTCTTAGCACGCTATTTAATAACAGAGCATCTGTTTCCTTAGCTGTGAAAATGGCTCCTTGTGGGAATTAAAATGAGATGACTCCTTGGATGGTGTCTACCACAAAGTAGGTGTTCCATAAATGTTTCATATCATCCGTTCATCTTGTTTATATAATATCTTCATCATACTGCCAATATTTATTCTCAAGTCTCATCTCCATTGCTATATAACAAGCAAATTGCTAGAGATCCCATGTTTAAAGAATTTCAACTTCATTTCTACCACTGCATCTGGAACAGGGCCATGTATGTGGTTAATACACAATAAACAGTCACCGAGTGAATGAACAAGCTGATGTTTTGGCTTTTGTTCTTAGTACTTACTTTCTATCACTTAATTCATTTTTCCTTTCTCCTGGATGTACTCCAGTTTCTCTACATTCTTAAAATGTAAGTTTGGTAAAGTACCTTCCAGGGACACACGTGTAAAGAATAAAATTGTGTCATTGGAATTCATGAATATTTTTAAATTTTTAATTTCCTTATCTGCTCTATAAATCTTGTTCATCTAGGTTGACTGAACTTTCATGCTTTTCTTCTGATTTACACACCTTGTAAACTTGAAATGTCACCACGTGAATCCCATAGACCCTCTCTCCATCAAAAACCAACTGTAGACACCAAAGTTCCCCCCAGAAAAGTGTCAAATTACTTTACTAGTTCGTTATATACTCACACTGAGAGTCAATACAGCATGACAGCTAGCAGTATAGAGACCAAGGCTTTGTGTGGGTTCAAATCTCCATTTTTACCATTTATTGACTTTTAGCAAAGATAATTAGCCTCCCTATGACTCAATTTCCCAATATGTAAAGTAAGGCTAGTAATAGTGGCTACCTTGTATGGTCATTTAAAGGCCAAATAGTTAATGTGTATAAGGAACTTAAACTAGTAAATAATTAGTATTCAGCAAAAGTTAGGTATAATTACTATCTGTAACCACTTTTCTGTATCCTACAGTTTTAAGTTAATTTTACATACATCCTATAGCTAAGTTCAACAATCAGATTTTCTGTGAATTTCTGACATAGACTATTACAAGGATATTTCTTAAAGTACTATTATCACTAGCAAAAATCAGACACAAACTAAATGCCTATTAATTATTAGGACAGTAAAATGAACTAGAGTATACCCACAACATAGATGATCATACAGCCATTTAAATAAGGATTAAAGTTTAGAGTTTTCTAAGGTAAGTTGTTAAGCGTATGTAAGCAAGTTACAGAATAATATATTACAAAGATGAGGATATTCAAAACAGAAAACATGTATATAGAATGCAGTTTGAAAAAATCCACAGCAAACTAAAAATAATGATGCCTTCTGCAGAAGGCAGTTAAATTGGGTATAGTCAAATATATTTCTTTTTTTTTTATTTCTGCATTTTAAAATTATAGGGCAAATTTATTTCTTGTATAGTGAAAAACAAAAACAAGAACCAGTAAAGTTACAGAGGGCTGTTTTGAGTAGTTTGGTTCAGTGACATTGGAAGGTATTGATTTTTTTATTTTTTAACACTGAACTCTATTTCTGTCTAGGATTGAGTGAAACATCAATAGAGAAAACGTCAGTTAATTGACCATTGAGTCAATGGGGCTAATGAGCTCAACTGATTTGAACCTGTGGCATCTTTTCTTAAGCATATACGTATAAACAAGTCAATTACACATTTTCAGATTAATATTAGGAGAATTACGATTTAATGTTCAATTGCTTCCTGTGCTGTTGCGACTAAGGCATCTGAATGTTATGGAATAAAGAAATCTAGAGTCAAATGAACCTAAGGAAATCATCTCCATAGCTTCTCTTTGTCTGTGTAGGATACTTCAGTCTTTTCTGTGGTTCATGGGTTTTACACTATTTAGAATCTATTCTTTCCTCCTGTATCTGGGGCCTGATTTCTCAATGGGAAACGTTTCCAAATCCAAAACAGAAATATCTCTATGTTTTTGATTTGGGAAAGTGCTACATTATGAATTTACTGATTTTTTTTCTTGCAATTTTATTTTTGGAAGGAGTTGTATAAACATGCCCCGCTGTCGGTAACAAGTGCTTGAAGGCCAACAAAGTGTTTATGAATAAGGACCCAGTTTGTGCTGCACCAGCTGCATTGTCCCTCTCACACTGATAGATTGTAATCTGCTTTGTGGACAGGAACTCTGGCCTTTGTTGTATTGAAAATTCTCATAAACTCTGACAAGGAAATGTGAGCAACAGCAATATGCAAGGTCCTTCAGTGAAAAAATCAGGTTTCCTAAGATCTTGCTGAGGTCTGAACAAGCAACGCATTTCCCCACACAGACATGAGAGGGATTATCAATCATACCTCACAGTCACCGTCCAAAGTGTGTTATGGATGAAGTACCCCTGCTCTTCCCTAAGCAGGCAACAGACTAACCACAGGGATGGTGCATTCTGGTGCTTGGGGTTAGGGATCAGGCTCAGCCACTGGTGATCTTTGCACATACCATTTCTTCCCTGGCAGATGGTGTGGAAGAGTATGAACATGATGTCAAAACAAACACAAATTCAAATCCTAGATTTACAATTCACCACATGTAAGACTTTAGACATGTTTTGAAATCTCTCAGAGTTCTAATTGTCTTCAATTGAGATTAATAATAATGTTCTCAAAGTTATTGTAAGACTTTTTAAAACCATGTTTAAGAAGAACCTGAAGTATATAGAGAAACAGTGTTTTTGTTGTCTCTCTTATAACGGAGTTACAATAAAAATTTTGCTAAATTAAGAAAGTGTAGGCCAGGTGTGGTGGCTCATACCTATAGTCCCAGCACTTTGGGAGGCTGAGGTGGGCGGATCACGAGGTCAGGAGATTGAAATCATCCTGGCCAACATGGTGAAATCTTGTCTCTACTGAAAATACAAAAATTAGCTGGGCATGGTGGCTCATGCCTGTAGTCCCAGCTACTCGGGAGGCTGAGGCAGGAGAATAGCTTAAACCTGAGAGCTGAGATCACGTGTCTGCACTTCAACCTGGCAACAGAGTGAGACTCCGTCTCAAAAAAAAAAAGGAAGTGTAGTTAGTGCAATAGTGTTGTGATATGCCACTCTACTCATGAAAAGTGAGTAGACACTAATTAACATGGGCAGTACATGTGACATTATTTTTTTTTTATCACACCACAGATCTCCTTATTCAATATTTGAGAGCCCATTAAAATGAAAACAAATGGATCTCATGAAATATCATTTGTAACTCTTGATTTATTGGGTTATCATTAGATTTTTGCTAATATCACCACCAATCCACCTAAATCCATTGTAGGAATATACAGAACTTATTCGCCAGCTTTTATTTGACTGATCCCCTAAGCCAGGAATTGAACATCTATGACAGACCAGACATGTTGTTAAGAAACTGGGGATTTATGGAGAAATAAGACGTGTTATTTGACACTCCATAGCTTACAATTCAGTGTAGAGGTGGGACACAGAGGAACAATACCTTCCCACCCCTGAGCAAAAAAGTGCAACATAGGATGTGTATAGTGGCTTGTGCCAGTAGCCCAGCACTTTGGGAGGTTGAGGGAGCAAGATCACTTGAGACCAGGAGTTCAATACCAGCCTGGCCAACGTGATGAAACTCTGTCTCTACTAAAAATACAAAAATTTGCTGGGTGTGGTGGTGTGCACCTGGGGTCCCAGCAACTCAAGAGGCTGAGGTGGGAGGATTACTTGAGCCCTGGAGGCAGAGGTTTCAGTGAGCCGTTGTCACACCACTGCACTCTGGCCTAGGTAACAAATGGAGACCCTGTCTAAAAGAAAAAAAAAAAGAAAAAAAAAACTGCAACATGACAAGAGCTCCAGTTGTATCATGAACAAAGAGCTTCAGGGAAAAATAAAAGCTAAAACACCATTTTCATCATCTGATTATCTTACTCAATGTGATTTCAATCTAGAATAAAAACCTTTGATTTGGGATAGAAGAATCCTGAATCCTCTTCTCACCTTAGCTCACTCATCCTGTTTTCCATCTTTTCCTGATTCATATTCCTCTTCCTTTAGTCTTTGTAAACAGAGAACGATGTTAGAAATACCCAGTTTATGAAAATAATAGCAGCAATCCAAGTAACTTATTTAACAAAATGATTTATTATATCAATTCAAAAACACAGTTACCATCTAGAACAGGATCATAGTCCCCATCTACATTTACCTTGGTTTCCTGTGATTTCCAACTGCGTGTAGCTCCAAAAGTTTGATTTTAGCATTTAATTATTTCTTGAATATTTTATACTTTCTCTTAATTTAATAGTTTGCATTTTACAGTATTTGGAATTTTTATTATAAGTTGCTTCTAGTTAACTTTTTTAAAAATGCTATATTCTTAGGCCTTTCAGAGAGTACACTTCCTCTCTCCTGACTCAACTCTAACCCTACCCTGAGTTCCACAATCCTAGGCCCAAGGCAGATGTTGGAAAATATGTGATTGAATTTGCTTCTTTCGTGATCAGAGGTTACTAGGTTGCTAGGTTACTGAAAGAGGCTAAATGAGATGTCACCCATATTTGTCTCATTTAACAGAATATTATAGTAGGGATAGTTTGTGCTAATATTAAAAAATGAGCCTTAATACAATGTGTGTTTACCACATCATGAGTCTTTTTTCATAGATCTCAACCAGCAATACCTCAAACTGCAAAAATAAAATAATTTTAAAAAGAGTAACAACGCTAAAGTGATTGTTTCAGGTGAACCCTATCTAGTGCACAGTGATAGACCTATGTAGGTTTTCTACAGTTTTTTGCTTAATAACCCTCTGCATCTGTCTCTGCCAGCTTATGGAGCTATTCTATTCACTATTCTCATTTCTAAGTGTTGTGTGGGCGAACAGCCGACGGTATTGAGCATGAATCAGCTACTAAAATAAGTGCCGGGTAACTTGGATATGTCATTTGACCTTCTAATTAATTTTCTTTCATCCCTATTTCTTCTCTTTTTACCTGCAACACCTGTCTCTTTTTTTTTTCAGTATACAGTTGCTAAACAAACAAAAAACACTTACACCACCAAATATGTCCTTCACAAACACATCCCTCTTGAATTTCTAGAAACACAAATTTATGAGAGGCATGACAATCTACTCATTTTTATTACAGTATAAACACAATTTGCAACACATCATCTTTGAGTGTTTTCATTAGAATGTTGCTTTTATTTCAACCATTGTGGAAGACAGTGTGGCAATTCCTCAAGGACCTGGAAATAGAAATACCATTTTACCCAGCAATCTCATTACTGGCCATATACTCAAATAATTATAAATTGTTCTATTATAAAGGCACATGCACACGTATGTCCATTGCTGCACTGTTTACAATACCTAAGACCTGGAACCAACTCAAATGTCCATCAACGATAGACCGGATAAAGAAAATGTGGCACATATACACCATGGAATACTATGCAGCCATAAAAAACGATGAGTTCGTGTCCTTCATAGGGACATG
>CAUYQU010032123.1:0-10284 GCA_963574635.1 Cheracebus regulus
TTTTTTTTTTTTTTTTTTTTTTTTTTGAGACAGGTTCTTGCACTGTCTCCCAGGCTGGAGTGCTGTGGCAGTGTGATCATAGCTCACTACAGCCTTGACCTCCTGGGCTCATGTGACCCTCTCATCTCAGCCTCCTGAGAAGCTGGGACCACAGGTGCATGCCCCACAGCTGAGTAATTTTTAAATAATTTTTTATAAATAAAGGGCTTTACAGGTTCTTGTAATACAGAGTTCTGCAGTTTATGTTGCCCAGGCTGATCTAGAACTCCTGGGCTCAAGTGATTCTTCCACTTCAGCCTCCTAAAATGTTGGGATTACAGATGTGAGCTATCCTGTCTGGCCTTGACAGACTATTTTCATTTGGTGTTTTTATAGACACCACAAACTCAACATGCTCAAACTTTAATCCATATTCTACCACACAATGCAGCAACTCTTTTAGTTTCCGATTTTCATAGGCAATGCTATAACTCATTTGACCATTCACATAAGACATTTGAGATTTATCTTTGATTCCTGTTCCGATCTCAGTTTCCCAACTCCTAATTATGACTGATCGACTCCAAAAGAGTTTCCATGTCCCATAAATCCTTTCTTTGTGTTTTCCTATACTTTCCAGTTAAACTTCTCAAAAATGTTCACCTGCACTTGGAATCCACATTTCCTCAGGTTAGTCCCTAATCTTCTAATCACACATCAACCCATCCCGTACGACTTCCTCTCAGATCACCTACTGGGAACAGGCTACTGTCACACCACAACCTTCATGTGGCTAAATCCAAAGGGAACTTTAAAGGTTTCATCTTACTTGGCCTTATGATAGCATTCGATAGTATGGGTCTTTCCACTCCTTTTGAGACATCTTCTTTCCTTTTCTCTGTCAAGAGATTTTAACCTCATCTTTTTGGATTTTCCTTTTGTCTGTGCAGTAGATTCCTCATTCTTTACCCAGCAATTAAATGTTGGGATTACAATAAGTTCTCCATATCTGCAGACCTCATATCTGTGGATTCAACCAACAAAACATGGGTGAAAAATATTCCACACATACAAAAGCAATATAAAGTAACAATACAATAATTAAAAATAATACAAATAAATAACAATATAGTGTAACAACTATTTGCCTAGCATTTACAGTGTTTTAGGTATTATAAATAATATAAAGTTAAAATATACAGGAGGATATGTATTAGTTATATGCAAATACTATGCGTGTTTATATCAGAGACTTGAACATCAGTGGATTTTGGTATCCATGGTGTAGGGGGGTCAATTTTCTGTGAACACCAAAATATGACTATCTTTTAGGCCCTTTCTCCCTAGGCAATTTTATCCATTCTGTTACTTTAAATGACAATGTATAATGTATATACGAGGTATACTAACCTCACATCTCCAGCACATACTTTTCCATTTATTTTCAGATAGAATGCAGGTGTCTATTTCCATCTCTTCTTGAGTATCTCAAGAGTCTAAACCTCAACATCTGCAAAACCAAACTTATGAGCCCCCTCCTGAAACCTTGTATATTTTTATTGTTTTTTACCACTGTAAATGACACTACTGTTTTCTGAATTTTGTAAGTCAGAAACTTAGCAACATTTCACTGTTTCTCAATCCTTAATTGAATCCTTCACCAAGTGCTCTCAATATTACCTTCCAAGTTTCCCACTGATTTTTTCATTTCTCTTTGGATCTACTACCTTCACTCTAGTTCAAGATTTCTATCATTTTGTATCTGGACTTTTTTAGTCAATTTTTTACTAGACTACCACCTTTGGTCTTACCTGGATAAGATCCATTCTCAATACAGCACTCTGGGTGACCTTGTCAAAATGTACACCTGTACCTATGCTCTTACAGAGGCTTACATTCTTAATGTAGCCCACAAACCCTTCCCTCATCCTCCTCAACTTCCCTTGCAACCTTATCTCACCCTGTGTGTCTGTCATTGCACTCACTTTCCAGACACATTGGCCTCCCTTCTGTTCGTTGTCCCTTCCATGTTACCCTTACCACAAGATCTTTGTGGGTTTTCTTCCTGTCTGGAGTAATCATTCCTCCCACCCTAGTTTCCTTTCATCCCCAGTTCCTTTGACTTGTTAACCCTTAAGTATCCTTAAAATTGAAATGTAATTGTCACTTTTCCAGCAAAGCCCTGACATATCTTCCCAACTGGATTAAATCTTTCACTTATACAAATTCTACTAAATCAAACTTTCAAATAATATTTTCTCATAGCATGTCATGTCAAATAGATGTTTAAATGGACATTTACTGTACATACTTGATTAATATCTTTTTCCAGCCCCAGTCCAACCAAACTCTTCATGAATATTGTCAGCCTCTTGAGAAGAGCTATGCTGGTGCTCACCATTTTGTCCCTAGTGCCTAGGACAATATTGAACATATAATAGACAGTTAATATGTGCTGGATGAATGAAAGTATATGGAATATTCCTTAGGGGAGTCTCTATTTTTGAAGATTTAGATGTTACTGAAAACTTTAAAATATGGATGACTCAAATGCCCTCTACATAATCACGGTGAATTTACTATACTGGTTAAAAGCTGAGCTCCAAAGTTAGGTTGCCTGTATTCGAACCAGCTTTGCTACGTAATATATGCATAACCTCTGCAAATTAACCTTTCTAAGTCTCTGTTTCGGAAAAATGAAGATAACTACACTATGGCCCACAATTTCTGTGTGGATAAGACGGAGATATGCAAGTAAGTAGCTCAGCACAGCCTGTCACATAGAAACTGCTGATTAAATGGTAGCTGTTGTAATTATGGACCTGATTTCTTCATGCTTCCTTCCTTTTCTGCTCATGGATCTTTGTGAGCGATTTGCATTCCATCTCCTCAGTCAGTGAACTTGGTGGAAAATACATCTTGCACCTTTCACAGGAAATCTAGTCCCATTAAACTTATTCTCATTTTTGTAGTTTTACTGAAGATGTGTGTTTTCACAAGAGTTGCCTGGAGTCCAAGGTAGCCTACCCTCTCTTTGGCCCTCACCACATTTCTTCTCTAAACCACCAGTCTATACTCAATTGCTTTCCCCAGATTTTCACCCATGAACAGATGTCTGTGATTTACAGTTTAGTTTTCCTTCAGCAAGGAAACAGCCTTGTTAGTTTCATTTGTTTACCTCTTTTTACTAAGGATTATGGTAAAGAACAGCATTTCCCTTCTCACAACTTCATCAACTCACTTCCTTGCCTAGAAGACTTTTCTGAAATCTCTTGGCCCTTAATATAAAGTTCAAGGCAGGCTTTTGCATAACCTGGCTCCTGATAGTCTTTCCGATCTCATATTGTGCTACCACCCTCCTGTTCATTTTTCTGTAGCCACAGTGACCTATTTTTCTCTGCCTTAAATGCAATGAGATTTTGCTGGTTCAAGTCCTTTACAATTTCCTAACTCTCTCCCTTTGCCTATTTAAGACTCAGTCATTCTCTGGGTCTGGATTTAATATCTACTCCTCAGAGAATTCTCAATGACTGGAATTGAGTTCCCTTGTTATACAGTTTCATTGCATAACATATATTTCTCTAATTAAATAATTTAATAATAACTATTAATTTATATAATTAAATAATTTTAATAATTAAATGTTTATAATTATATTGCTATATTTTAATTAAATAAATAATTACATATTGTTATTTAAATAAGAAAGGTATATGTCTGCCCTGTTCATTGTTTCATACTTACTTCCTTAGAGACCAGTTGATGAGGTCATAATGGATATTCAATAGATATTTGCTGAAAGAATGATGGTTTAATCTTTACGTACTATTGCAGTCTTTGACCTTAGTTTTTCATAGCATTCCCAAATTATTCAAAAGTCTGAAATCTATCTATTTCTTTTTAAAATTTATTTTGATTTTTAATTTTTGTGGGACATAGTAGGTATATATATATTTATGGGGTACATGTGGTGTTTTCATACAGACATGCAATGTAAAATGAGCATACCATGGAGAATGGGATATCTGTTTCCTCAAGCATTTGTCCTTCCAGTTACAAATAATAAAATTATACCCCTTAAGTTATTTAAAATGTACATTAAATTATTATTGACTATAGTCACTCTGTTGTGCTATCAAATAGTAGGTCTTATTCATTCTTTCTAACTATTGTTTGTAATGTTTTAATTATCCCCACCTCCCTGCAATCCCACCACTATATTTCCCAGCCTCTAGGAACCATCCTTCTACCCACTATGTTCCTCAGTTCCTTTGTTTTGATTTTTAGTTCCCACAAATAAGTGAGAACATGCAAAGTTTGTCTTTCTGTGTCTGGCTTATTTCACTTAATGATCTCCAGTTCCATCCATGTTGTTGCAAATAACTGGATCTCATTCTTTTTTATGGTGGAATAATGCTACATTGTGTACATGTGCCACATTTTCTTTATCCTGTCATCTGTTGATTGACATAAGGTTGCTTCCAAATCTTAGCTATTATAAACAGCGCTACAGCAAACTTAGGAGTGCCGGTATCTCTTTGATATACCTATTTCCTTTCTTTTTAGTATATACCCAACAGTGGCATTGCTGGATAATATCATACCTCAATTTTTAGTTTTCTGAGGAACCTCCAAACTGTTCTCCATAGTGGTTGTACTAATTTACATTCCCACCAACAGTGTACAAGGGTCCTCTTTTTTCCGCATCCTGGCTAGCATTTGTTATTGCCTGACTTTTGGAAAGAAGCCATTTTAACTGGGGCGAGAAAACATCTCACTGTAGTTTTGATTTGCATTTCTCTGATGATCAATGATGTTGAGCACATTTTCATATGTCCCTTTTCCATTTGTTTGTCTTCTTTTGAGAAATGGCTATTCAAATGTTTTGCCCATTCTTTTTAAATCAGATTACTAGATTGTTTTTTCTATAGAGTTGTTTGAGCTTCTTAAATATTCCAGTTATTAATCTTTTCTCAGATGGATAGTTTGCAAATATTTTCTCCCATTCTGTGACTTATTAATTCACTCTATTAATTCCTTTCTTTGCCATGCAGAAGTTTTTTTTTTAACTTGATGTGATTGCATTTGTTCATTTTTGCTTTGGTTGGCTGTGTTTGTGGGGTGCTGCTTAAGAAATTTTTTCTCCAGACCAATGTCCTGGAAACTTTCCCCAATGTTTTCTCATAGTAGTTTCATAGTCTGAGATCTTAGATTTAAGTCTTTAGACTGTTTTGATTTGATTTTGTAAATGGTGATAGATAAAGGTTAAGTTTCATTCTTTGTATATGGATAGCCAGTTTTCCTAACACCAATTATTGAGGAGATAGTATTTTCCCTATTGTAGGTTCTTGACACCTTCATCAGAAATGGGCTCACAGTAGGTATGTGGATTTGTTTATGGGTTCTCCATTGTATTCCATTGGTCTATGTGTTTTTATGCCAGTACCATGCTATTTTGGTTACTATAGCTCTGTAGTATAATTAGAAGTCAATTAGTTTGATTCCTGCAGTTTAGTTCTTTTTGCTTAGGATAGCTTTGGCTATTCTGGGTCTTCTGTGGTTTCATATAAATTTTAGGATTGTTTTTTCTATTTCTATGGAAAATGTCATTAGTATTTTTATATAGATTGCATTGAATCTGCAGATTGTTTTTGGTAGTATAGATATTTTAACAATATTGATTTTTCCAATCCATGAACATTAAATATATTTCCATTTTTTGGTGTCCTCTTCAATTTCTTTTGTCAGTGTTTCACAGTTTTCATTATAGAGATCTTTCACTCCTTGGTTAATTCCTAAGTACTTAATTTTATATGTGGCTATTGTAAATGGGATTACTGTGTTATTTCTTTTTTACATTGTACACTGTTAGCATGTAAAAATGCTACTGATTTTCGTATGATTTTTGCATCCTGTGACTTTACTAAATTTATTATCAGTTCTAATAGTTTTCTTGCAGAGTCTTTAGGCTTTTTTGAATATAAGATTATATCATCAGCAAACAAGGATAATTTGACTTCTTCCTTTTCAATTTAGATGCCTTTTATATCTTTCCCTTGTTTATTGTTCTAGCTATTACTTCCAGTACTATGTTGAATAACAGTGGTAATGATGGGCATCCTTGTTATGATCCAGATCTTAGAGCAAAGGCTTTCAGTTTTTCCCCATTCAGTATGATACTAGCTGTGGGTCTGTCATATATGGCTTTTATTATTTTGACGTATGTCGCTTCTATACCCAGGTTTTGAGGGTTGTTGAAGGGATGCTAAATTTTATCAAATGCTTTTTCAGCATCAGTTGAAATTATCATGCGGTTTTTGTCCTTTATTCTGTGGATATGATGTATCACATCAATTACTGTATGTTGGGCCATCCTTGCATTCCAGGGATAAATCCTACATGGTCATAATGGATGATCTTTCTGATGGATTGTTGAATTTGGTTTGCCAGTATTTTCTTGAGGACTTTTGCATCAATATTCATCAGAGATATCAGCCTGTGGTTTTCTTCTTTTGCATATGTCTTTCACTGGTTTTGGTATAGGATAATACTGCCCTTATAGAATGAATTTTAAGATCTTCCCCCCTCATCTATTTTTTGAAATAGTTTGAGGAACATTGGTATTAGTTTCTTTTTTAATGTTAGGTAGAATTAAGAAGTGAAGTCATTAGATCTTGGGCTTTTCTTTAGTGGGAGACTTTTTATTATGGCTTCAATATTGTTACTTGTTATTGGTCTGTTCATGTTTTGGATTTCTTCCTGCTTTAATCTTGGTAGGTTGTGAATGTCTAGAAATTTGTCCATTTCTTATAGATTTTCCAGTTTCTTGACATATAGTGGCCACTAGTGATCCTTGGAATTTCTGAATTATCATTTGTAATGTCTTCTTTTCCATCTCTGATTTTATTTATATCTTTACTTTTTTTCTCAGTTAATCTGACTAAAGGTCTGTCAATGTCGCTTAACTTCTGTATTAGTCTGTTTTTATGTTGCTGATAAAGATATACCTTAGACTGGGCAATTTACAAATGAACAAGGTTTAATGGAGAACTAACGGTTCCATTTGGCTGAGGCAGCCTCACAATCATGGCAGAAGGCAAGGAAGAGCAAGTTGCATCTTATATGAATAGCAGCAAAGTGGCAAGCAAAGAGAGAGAGAGCTTGTCCAGGGAAACTTCTGTTTTTAAAACCATCAGATCTCATGAGACCCGTTCACCATCATGAAAACGGCACAGGAAAGACTTGCCCCCATGCTTCAACCACCTCCCACTGTGTCTCTCCCACAATAAGTGGGAGTTCAAGATGAGATTTGGGTGGGGACACAGCCAAACCATATCAACTTCTCAAAAAAAAACCACATTTTTGTTTCATTGATATTTGTATAGTTTGTTCATTTCAATTTCATTTATTTCTGCTCTGATATTTATTATTCCCTTTTTTTCTACTATTTTTGGGTTTGGTTTGCTCTTGGTTTTCTAGTTCCTTAAGATACATCATTAGATTTTCTATTTTAAGTTTTCTATTTTTTAGTAGCCACTATAAACTTCCCTCTGAAACTGCTTTTGCTGTATCCCATAGGTTTTGATATGTTGTATTTTCATTATCATTTGTTTTGAAAATTTTTTTAGTCTCCTTCATAATTCCTTCATTAACCCAGTGGTCATTCAGAAGCATATTGCTTAATTTCCATGTATTTGTATACTTACCAAAACTCCTCTGGTTATTAATTTCTTGTTTTATTTAATTGTGATCAGAGAAGATGCTTTATATTATTTCAGATCTTCTGAATGCGTTAAGACTTGTTTTGTGAATGATCCATATGCCGACGTGTATTCTGCAGCCATTGGATAAAATGCTCTCTAAATATCTCAGATTCCTAAGATATTTATCTTAGGAATATCTTAGATTCCTTTGGTTTATAGTACAGATTAAGTTTGATGTTGCTTTGTTGATTTTCTGTCTGGAAGATCTGTAAAATGCTGACAGTGGGAAGTCTCCAGCTATTATTGTATTGGGCCTACTTCTCTCTTTAGCTCTAATATTTGCTTTATGTATCTGGATTCACCAGTGTTTGGTGCATATATATTTATAATTGTTATGTCCTCTTGCTGAAATGATCCCTTCAACATTATATAGTGACTTTATTTGCCTCTCAAGTTTTTCTCTTCAAATTGGTTTTGTCTAAGTATAGTAATTCCTGTGTCTTTTTTGGTTTCTGTTGGCAAATATATTTTTCTATGTATTTATTTTCAGTTTATATGAATCTTTACAGGTGAAGTATGTTTTTTATGGGCAACAGACTAATGGGTCTTATTTCCTCATCCACTAAGCCAGTCTATGTACTTTGATTAAAAAGTTTAGTCCATTTACATTCAATATTATTAATGATAATAAGGACTTACTCTTGCCATTTGGTTTGTTTTCTGGTGGTTTTGTGTTATTCTCTTCCTTCTCTCTTTCCTTCCTGTCTTCCTTTAGTGAAGGTGATTTTCTCTGGTGATATGATTTTGTTTCTTGCTTTTTATTTTGTGTGTGTCCATTGTATAATTTTTGGTTTGAGATTACCATGAAACTTGAAAATACTATGATATAATCCATTATTTTAACCTGATGACTACTTGAAACTGTTTGCATAAACAAACAAGCAAAAAGAAAATTAATAAAACCTCCATACCTTAACGTTTCCCCCATGATTTTTAACTTGTTATTGCTTCAATTTTATATTATTGTAGTGACTATGTCTTAAAAAGTTATTTTAGTTATGATTTTTGATTAGTTTATCATTTCGTCTGTGTGCTTAAGATAAGAGTAGTTTAAACTCCACAGTGACAGTATTACAGTATTCTGTGTTTTTCTGTGTACTTACTATTATCAGTGAGTTTTGTGCCTTCAGATGATTTTCATTGCTTATGAATGTCTTCTCTTTATAATTGAAGTACTTCCTTTAGCAGGTCTAGTGTTGATAAAATCCCTCAGCTATTATTTGTCTGGGATAGTCTTTATTTCTCCTTCATGTTTGAAGATACTTTTGTTCGTATATTATTCTAGGGTAAATGCTTTTCACCTTCAGCACTCTAAATATGTCATGATACTCTTTCCTGGCCTATAAGACTTTCACTGAAAAGTTTACCAGACATATTAGAGCTCTATTGTATGTTACTTTTTTTTCTCTTGCTGATTTTAGGATCCTTTTTTAACTTTGAGCTTTTGGGGTTTGATTATTAAATGCCTTGAGGTAGTCTTCTTTGGGTAAATCTACTTGATGTTCTATAATATTTTTGTACTTGGATATTGAAATTTTTCTTTAGGTTTGAGAACTTCTCTGTTATCATCCATTTAAATAAACTTTCTTCACTATTGCCTTCTGTACCTCCTCTTGGAGGCCAATAACTCTTAGATTTGCCCCTTTGAAGCTACTTTCTAGATCCTGTAGGCATGTTTCATTGTTCTTTACTCTTTTTTTTCTTTTGTCTTCTCTGACTGTATTTTCAAATAGCCTGTCTTCAAGCTCACTAATTCTTTTTTCTGCTTGATCTATTCATTTATTAAAGGACTCTGACTCATTCTTCAGTATGCCAATTGCATTTTTTAGCTCCAGAATTTTTTCTTGTCTTTTTAATTATTTTATTGTCTTTGATAAGTTTATCTGATAGAATTCTGAATTTCTTTCTGTGTAATTGTGAATTTCTTTGTGTTCCCTTAACACAGCTATTTTGAATTCTCTGTCTGAAAGGTCATATATCTCTGTTTCTCCAGGAAACAGATCCTGGAGAATCTGGTATCTTATTTAGCTCATTTTGTGTTATCATGCTTTCCTGGATGGTGTTGATGCTAGTGAATGTTTTTGGTGTCTGGCCATTGAAGAGTTACGTATTTATTGTAGTCTTCACTCTCTGGGCATATTTGTAGCAGCCTTTCTTGGGAAGGCTTTCTAGATATTTGAAAGGAGTTGAGTGTTATAATCTAAACTGTATCTGATTTAGCATGCATTCCAAGCCTAGTAAAGCCCTGGTTCTTGCAGATTCATAGAAGTATTGTGTTAGTGGTCTTGGACAAGGTCTGGGAGAATTCTCTGGGTTATCAAGCAGAGACACTTGTTCTCTTCCCTTTTTTTCTCCCAAGCAAACAAAGTCTCTCTCTCTCTCAGTTCTGAGCCACCTATAACTAAGGGTAGCATGACACTGCCACCCCTGTGGCCACCACCACCACTATGACTGTGCAGGGTCAGACCCGTAGCCGGCATAGCACTAGGTCTCACTCAAGGCCTGCTATATCCACTCCCTGCCTACTGCCCATGTTTATCTA